>JANHFL010005493.1:26590-38003 GCA_032468155.1 Oxyrhabdium leporinum
GAAAGTCCAGTTGCCTCTTGAAAAAGCATCTTTGCGATAATTGAGTTTAGTTTGAAGAGATCTATCATAATCACCAAAGATTTTTTAGGATGCAAAACGTTTGGGAAAAAATTGCTGTCCAATGTAATAAGATGCACAAAGGGATGCTTTCCTGTGGCTTTTATTCCCTGTATGGAAGCCCATATGAGAAGAAACCTGCTGCTCTCAATTTCCTGCATACCGTTGGTGCTACAGGAATTGGGATGGACAGATTGTGACAAGCAGTCAATGTACTTAATACTGTTTTCAGGAGAGTTGAAAATTATTACTGTTTTTCATTGCAGGGGTGGTGGGATGGAGAGCTGAATATTCAGTGAACAAAAAGATGATGCAGAATGGAGGAACTATACATCCATTGCTGGGAGCAAAGTCTTCTGGTTTTCTTTCTGTTTTTTTGAGAATATGACAATCTTTCTTTTTCAAAATTATGATACCTTTACAGCATGTGTACTTCTTGTCTGAGATGGGTAGAAAAATGAAAACTGGCAGCATAGAAGCAAGCAAAACATGCTTCCTGGCTTGTATATGATTCTGGGATGGCTAATTGCTCATTCTCAAATACATTAATAGGAACTTGCTTCCTAAAGTAAGAGAGTGATGCAGAAAACAACATACCCAGAACCATATCATCTATGGTATGTGTACACAGATGCAAACTTATAGGAGTGAAAGAGAAAGAAATTTAGAAAATATGATCAGTATTCTGTTATAGAAGCATGTCATAGAATCAAGCTATATTTAAAGTAAATCCTGTTTTACTGAATGGGGCTCTTAGTAAATGAATATAAATTTGCAGTTTTGAAGGCAATACAGCAATAACCATGATATGTTAACCTTAAGCTTCACAAGACTCTTTAAAACCCTTTTGAAATCTGAAATGTCTGATCTTGATTGTGCAGTCAAAAATGAAGGCTTAGGACAAATTGTACAAATAAGAGTTAATTGGGGGGCAGGATCTAAGGTATCTCTGGCGTATTTCTGTAGTTCCCCTTTATCATCCCCTTTTACACAGAGTTTACAAAGTGCTCTTTAAACTTAGCAAAGAGGAGAGAGAAAAACCCATATGTTTTCACATTATTTTCTGAACAGGAGAACAAGGCAGAAAACAAATGACCGCTAGAATGTGTTTTTATGTTGCTTTAATAAAATATGAATATAAATGGATTACAAACAATATTTCATTAATTACTAGACAAAAATATATGCAATTCATCTTCATCATCTTTGTCATCATCAACATAAGAATAGCCAGCTTTCAATATCTCTCTGGTCTCTCAAAATGTTAAAGATTGTACCTCCCATCAAGCCAATCAACAAGGTCAGTGGTAAATTGTTCACAACATATTAAGGGCACCAGGATGCCTCTACCTCAAATTATTCTACTTCAAATATATAATGCAAAGACCCAGCTCTCTGAAAAGGCTTTAATGCAAGAAAAGATAAAATGAAAGAGAAGATGACAGCAGCAAGATAGATGGACTCGGTTACAGTGGCGATGAGTGTACCATTCAAATACCCAAAAAGCCCAGATAAGGACAGATTGTCCAGGAGAAAACCTATGTGATTTCTTAAGAGTGGGTCATGATGTGATGTAACATCATCATCACCATCATCTTCATCAAACAGGATGACTACTTACTTCCTGATCCTGGCAACTAGCACAAAATTTCAGGTCAACTGGTGACCTATTCATTAGTAAATTGATCAAATATCTTGATGCCTTAGTACTGAATAAAAATAATCATTACTTACGTATATGTAGATTACCCTTTAAGTGTTATTGCAAGGCAGCAATGTGAACAGATTTACAGGAATAAGGCAGTGAAGTGTGTGTGTGTGTATAGCCTTGTATCCTTAGATAGCCACTTCTGTTCTTTGGACTTCTATTTCCTTTGGGTGAAATTGAAATTGTGCTTGGGATTTGTGACCTGTATAGTTTAACAGCAAGATATCTTCAAGGCTACCTTCTGTGGCCAGAAGCAATCTGCCTGTCTCAAATGTCCTACAAGAACTGCAGGTGCCATTGTGGCAGGGGGTCAGTTGGCATTGCAATGCATTCGTACATGTATGCAGCAACTCTGACTTTTGCCTTGATCTGCCAGCCCTTTATTATTGATGAGGAGATGGTTGAATTCTATTCTGGACTGAATGTAAATTATGTTATTGTCTCCTGTAATTGAGCAAAACTAGTATAAACCTTGGAACAGAACACCAGGGGAGATAACTGTCAATTTTAGTACAATTCCATTCTTATTTTCCATATTTTTTTTCTCTGTCTTATTTCTGTTATTATTTAGCATAATGTCATCAGTTAATACTCTTTTAGAATTTATATGAAAATATGCCTGCATCTTGGTGCGCCTTTCACCTAATATTTATTTATGTGCCGCCTATCTCATCTAGAGGCAACAATGCATTTTGTTGTACAAGGTATGGAACTGTAAAATGAAGGAATGTACTGTAAGGACTGCAGGGCAAAATATCAGAAAATATATATATATATAATGTTGCAAAAAGGAGAGGAAAATGATGAAGCTTCTGCTTGAAAGAAGTGGTTGTGAAGAATAATAGTTGAAAAGAAAGCCTCTGAGTCAAAAAGTTAAGTAGGACAAGGGAGCTCTCAGACAGCAACAGACAACTCCCTAAATGTTGAGGAGTAATTGTTAATGATGGAACAACAGTGATTTTTAATTAACTTAAACATACAGCATTATTTGTATCTGTTTTATATTTTATCTGTAATCTAATGAATAGTGTCATTCAATGAAAATGTAACAGTTAATAAAATAATGATACATGTATTCAATTTATTTCATAATTGCCAGTCTGCTTTCCTCACTCATCCCAGTTATTGAACTCTGAGATATTGCCCATTTGTTCTTAGAAAATGCAACCAAGTGGAATTAACCATGAAATCCATCACAGAGAATGGAGAGAGGATGAGAATACATGGCAAACTGTCCTGTGGTTTTCTTCAACACCTTGAAGAGCAACATGGATAGTTGCTTCTACCGAAAAATTGTAAGAAAGACATGACCTTCAACTTTCCTATCTCATGTTTGATATCAGGGGTCTCAAACTTGGCAACTTTAAGACTTATGGATTTCAACTCCCAGAATTCCTGGTTGGCTGAGGAATTATGGGAGTAGAAGTCCACAATCTTAAAGTTGCCAAGTTTGGAGATTCTTGTTCTATGTGAAAGGCAGGGGCAGGATTCTTATTGACAAAATAATTGAACAGGTAAAAAGACTTTTCTTTGTTTGGGCAAGATGTTATGAGGATAAATTTCAGTTCTACATTGTCTTCGTTTGCTAGATCCTTCCTAGATTTTTTTAATCTTCCCAGACAAACATATTCTTCCAAGCCAATATGTTAATGAGGAGACATAAACATGTCATTGCATTATTAATCTCCAAAGGCTGTGCCATTGCCGACATTATGCAGATACTTCAGGAACAATTCAAGAATGGAAAAGTCACAATGATCTAGGGCAGCTGTATAAAAGTGTCAATTCATTTTGCTTTTCAAATTCTACTTGTTTTTAAATGAAACAATAGAACTCATTTTCTGCCTGCTTCAACATTTTTATAATATAGTGAACATTATTAACTGTCACTGAGGACTTGTAAAGGATGACAGTAGCCATCTTAAAATAATCAGAAATAAATTTCATTATCATTGTGTGTCAGCATGTAGATTTAAAATATAAGCTTAAAAGATAGTTTAAGCTACCAAAATTTTTCCAGAAAACTTCCAAAATCTATGGAGAGGAAGGATTGCTTGCTTCTGATTTTATAAAATTCTATATGCTAGAAATTCTTCACAAACTATAAAGACACTGCCATTATATAACACATAATGTTTCTTTACAGTATTATATACTGTACACTTTTCTGATCATTTTGTTAATGCATACAGACTGATCTCTTCCTCTTTCTTCACCTGATGCTGATTAAATATGGGGATTTCAATTATGTTACTCATTTCTCTTCACCAAAACATAAAATACTTTATAAAGAGAAATCACACATACTTCCTTTATAGTAGGAGTTGAATGCATACAATTTTGCGATAAAATGATAATTTAAGAGTAAATTACTAAATGTGTTGTTTTTGTTAGGATTCAGTTTTCAAGAATACACGATACACAATAAGAATGTACAAAGTGTATAAATCTAAAGGCACTTTTCTTCCCAGAGTGTGTGACAGGTGTGAAAAAAGCTTCAATCATATGAAGTTAAGAAGTCTTCCAAACAATCAAATCTGCTTTAGTTTTAATGAGAGAACTCTGTTATGTGTCTTAAGACACAGATTGATTCAACGCATATATTTTGGAATCTGCCCTGTTTTGAATGTTTAATGTCAATACATATAATTTATGTACAGAAAATTAAATAAATATAACAGCAAGAAATGAAGTTTAAGACAGCTACAGAAGGGAAAGTGTAAAAACAGCAGCAAGGCTGAGCATTGATGCAGCAATGGTCAATAATAAAATTCTATTTTTGCTTCTTAAACCAATTTGGAGTAGACAACTAACCAGAGGAGGCCATCCTTCAAAGACATAAAAACCACCTTAACCCTTCCAACATTAAACTATTTCTATGAGTCTATGTGGCAAATACATAATTTTGAAAGTTGTCTATGAACATTTCCCCCCCAGATAACTAAATAAATCAGCCCAACAGTGTGTGATTTTGCAGATGAAGGAAAATAAGACTCTGCTCTATCTATTGTAGCGGCCAGGGGAATATAATAGACATAATGTATTTTAATGACAGCAAAGCATTTTATAAAGTCTCTCAAGAGATCCTAGTATGAAATATAAGGTCAAGATCAAGCGAAATAGTTGTGTTGATTAGACCACATCTGGAATAATATGTCCATTTGGTGCTCCATATTTTAGGAAAAATATTGATAAAGTGAATCATGTCCAGAGGAAAGTAATCAAGTTGATAAGAGCTAGAAGGAAATGTGTTATGTTAGAACTGTTGGGTATGTTTAGCCTAGAAAAGTGTGTGAGAAAACACGATAATTATCTGAATTATTTGAAAAGGGAGACATATAGAAGACATTTAAACTTGTTCCAGAAGACTGAACAAGGAATAATGAGTTTAAATTAAAATGATTCAGTTTCTTAATTGGACATTGGGGGGGAAAAACTTCCTAATGACAAGAGCAGTTCAGTTTTATAATGGAATAAAATTCCTCTGAAGGTGCTAGAATCTTCTTTGATGCAGGTATTTAAACCAGAGGCCTGGCTAGTTGTCTGTCAGAAATGATAAAATAGTAAAATCTTGCAGTGGGCAAGAAGTTAGACCCTGTGATCCCCACAGCTCCCTTCAGTTCTTACATTTTATAGTTCTATGACATTCCCAACACAATATAAATAGGACTGACAGGGAAGTAGGGCTATTTGCTCCATTGTGAATAAGATGTGTAGTTTGATAGGCAGAAGAGGGAAACAAATGATGAATGCAAAACTGGACCAAATATGCTCACTTAAATAGTGTTGCAATACAACTCCAATTACCCCACATTATTGGGCCTCCTACCTAGATCTGAATGGAGTTGCAGTTCAGCAATATCTGGGCAGGAGACAAATATTTAATCTCATGGAACGTGCTGTATTGCAAAGTATTTCCATTCTCTCAAAATATAAAGGAGGTGGCAGATGGATTATAGAGAGAGGCTCTATAATGGCACATTATGGAAAGAGTAGATAGTACTGAAATATTTTAAAGCTAAGACAAAATAAGTGAAAGTCTGTTTACAGATGAATGCAAAAATGGATTTTTTTTACTCTTTATCACATTAAAATAGGGACTGAATGCAAGTACTATTACTGTGAAGTGGAAAAACATAGCTTCCGGCACCCCTGAGCATTATGTAATAGTCACCGTAAAAATATGATGACATTTCAAACCAACTGGATTAATTCTAGGTTGTAAATGCAAATTCTAAGCTTTCCCAAACCATCTAGCATTTTCTGGAGATGCTAGACTGGTGCTGTTTGCTCCCAAGGTTAGGAAAGAACACTTCAGAAAACAGAAACCTTTAAAAGATCGATTTCCCCTTTGTTTTGAACTGCTGACTTTGGAACCATACAGCACTTTATAAAGTAAATATTTAGTGGACCTTTTGTTTAAATGTCAAATCTCAGCAGAAATCTATGAGGAAAAGCAAAAGGTTGAGTCTGGAATTCGTGTTGCGTTGATGGGAATTTGCCAACTGTCTGTCAAAAAGTAATTTGAGTACTGAGCAAAGAGTTCAGGGTCTTGCAGTCAAGATAGCAAAATAACTATGTGACAGGTTTCTTCTTGGAGGAATCGGCTCATGTAGATGATAAACAGGAGGCTATTGGACATCTGAAGGGGCCTGAAGTCCACATATATGGTAACCTGCACTCATTTGCCTTACAAGGATAACAAATGGTTAGATTTCAGCACAAAGGTGGTCCTGAATAAAGGGCTCCATCTTTCCAATCAAAAGATCTCTTGATTTCAGGGGCATTAGGCAATGCAGGAAAATGATATAAACATTAGTGCAATGTATTGGAAAGATTAAAAATATACTGCATATGTTGAAAGATATTTGGGAAGTAATCATGTAGAGAATAAGGAGCAATGAAATAGAAGAGTGTTACAAAAAAGGGGTAATTGGAAAAGGTAGAATTTTTTAAACAGATTATCACATCAATCCCTTGCTACATACTGCTTCTTTAACAATGGTGTGCATTTTACTGCCCTCCTTTACAAATAGTATTTCATAACCATATTATTTATTTTTTAACGGTAACTGGCAAATTAATAGGCAAGACAAGTCACCAAGCAACTCAATAGATGTAACAGGAAGAATTACAAATATTGTATATTTATAAATTATACCTGGTAATGCAACTTTGGTACTGGGGTAGGTTTTAGACAGCCCGTGACCAGCCTCGCTGTTTTATTTAGGCCCACATGATCCATCTGTTTTGCATACTTTGATCTATATCAAACAGAGCTGGCAATCAGATGTCCCTTGAGCAATGGTGTTGTCACCAGCAAATCCTTTCAACCTATACGTATACATATATGAATATGATTTCCTTGGGCTGCGAGTGAAGGACTGTCTTCCAATTCCGCCCCCTGCTGGCTTTGTGTTTAAGGCAGGATTAGAACTCGCCACTTCCTGGTTTCTAGCTTCATACTATAACTATTACAAGTACTCCTCAATTTGCAACCATTCACTTGATGTCCATTCAAAGTTATAAAGGCACTGAAGAGCAGAAGAAAAGAGGATAACTAGCAGCAAGGTATATAAGACTCAGTTACAGTGACCATGGATTCGCCATTGGGAGATCTTGAGGACCAGGTTAGGGACAGATAACTGTATATAGTTGGTAAGAGTAAAAAAACCAACTCAATTGCCCATAACCAGTCCATTAATGGAAGCCTAGAAGTACAGGGTGTGATAAAGCCAAATTTTGTTTTTAGCTGAGTTAAAAAATTGCTTCCCTAACATTCCAAATCTTATCCAATAAACTTTGCTGCCACTGCTTCAGGATTCCAAAGATACATTTTTCAATAGGAAGGAACTGAATCTAAATTAGCATTATCTCAAGAAAATCACCTCTGCGCTTAGTGCCTTTTCAATCCCTGCTTTGAGACTTATTTGTTTCTTCCCTTTTAGTTCCCTCTATTCCCACTACGCCTTGTTAGAGCAACACTTTTCAGCCTTAATGTGCCTGAAGCCTTAACACCACTCAATCCTGTGCCAAGATCTGTCTTCAATTTCTCCAGTGTTTTGTCCTTTGCAAAAGAGCCTTCTGTTTTTCTACAGAATTATCAAGCTGCATTAAATGATAATAGCCACAGAGAAGTAAATAAAGGGAACCAATAGAGAAGATAGAACAAGAACTTTTTTCGTGGTGAGAGAAACAAAGACCAGAAATGAGTGTAAGTTGCAGATTTTGTTTAAGGATAAACAACTTCCTGGTGGTAAGATCTGTAAACAGTGGAACAGTCTACCTGCGGAGATTATAGGTTGTCATTCTCTAAAGGTTTTTAAGAAGAGGCTGAACATTCAGCTGTCATTGAGATTTAACTAGGTTTTCTGCACATTGCAGAGGGTTGGACCTGATGTGACCCCCTTTACCTCTACATTTCTATGATTAAGTTTAAAATGACTTGGGCGATGCTTTTGCACATATTAATTGCTGAAAAGTGATGCAGATGTTGCAAGATTGTGATTCCCCCCAATATATGTCTTCATTGCACTATAGCTTGTGGGTCCTTGGTGTTCTCTGAGCTTGGTAGTTTTCCTGCAGATGTTTCATTACCAAACTAGGTAACATCATCAGTTCACTGATGATATTACCTAGTCCTAGTCTGCAAAGCCCAACCCTGAGCTACAAATATTCTCTTCTATTGTTACACTATAGTCTGTCCCATTCCTCATTCTAAGGCTCTGTTGATCACCTGTCACAAACACAAAGGCAAGAAGCAAATTCCTTTGCTATGAGAATTTTACCAGCTTTTTTTGGTCCTTTGGAAGAAAGAAACCCTAAAGCCATCTGTTTGTCAAGGAAAAATTCTGCTAGAAAATTAAGCAGGACAGAATGTTGTTCATGTAGCTTGAGATGAGTAGGATGTCTGTCTGTCTGAAGAACAGTTACAGAAACTGGGCTTGGCTAGTCTAGTGAAGAGAAGGACCAGGGGAGACATGGTAGCAGTATTCCAATATTTGAGGGGCTGCCACAGAGAGGAAGGGGTCGAGCTATTTTCTAAAGCACCTGTAGGCCAGACAAGGAATCATGGATGGAAACTGAACAAGGAGAGATTTAACCTAGAAATAAGGAGAAATGTTCTGAAGGTGAGAACAATCAATCAATGGAACAACCTGCCTTCGGACGTTGTGGGAGCTTCATCACTTGAGACTGTCAAGAAGAATTTGGACTGCCATTTGTCAGAAATGGTGTAGGGTCTCCTGCTTGGGCGGGGAGGGGGGTTGGACTAGATGACCTACAAGGTCCCTTCCAACTCTGTTAATCTGTAATCAGCATCTGCCCAATAGTCAGATTACAGATGTAGAAATACTAATATCTTTGCTGTCTCTGAGAAATCTTGATGAACAGAGTGAAGAACCAGTTGATTGGAGAGGTTCATAGGTTTTACCAGATCAGCCGGTCTGACCTCAGTATATTGAAATAGTTGAGATCAGATCATAAAGAACTGGGTTGCAAACATCTAGAAAATATACCAGGAGTTATTAGCAGAAATCAGCATGGATTTGTGGAGAACTAGTCTTTCTAGGTTAAACTTATCTCAGTTTTGATCAGGTAACCTTTTTAGAAGGAAATGCTGTGGACACAGTATATCCCAACTTAAGCAAAACATTTGAGAAAGTACTCAGATGGCAAGGTAATTAAGTTCAGGTTGGAAGGTCAGAGTGATATATATCTAGCTCCAAAGTTGGACCCAAAACTGCTTAATATTTTTAATCATGGTTTTTGGGTGAAAAGAGTTAAATGCCAACCAATTTTACAGATAATGCAAAATAGGCTAGATGACTAATCAATCTCCTGCACTCTTGCTTTTTGTTATAATAGTCATTTCAAAGACCCTAACAGTAAACAGCCTAATCAAGGAACCATCAAGAATACTCCCACTAACATTGACAAGACAAGCCACCAGTATATAACTAGAGAGCAAATCTCACTCATTACTAGCACTGATAATGTTACCTAGTTTGGTAAGGAAATGTCTGCAAAAAAGCAACCAACTTCAGAGGACATCAAAGACTCCTCGTTTCTAATTGTTGCTAATTGTATGCTGTCTAGAGTCACTTTTAGTGAGATGAGCAGCCGTATAAATTTGCTAAATAAAAACTACTTCAGCAAACAGGACAAAATTAAAATAATTTTGATAGCATAGAGGAGGGAGTGAATGATCTTCTGCCCTACCCTCCTAATGCAGTTGGTCCCAATCCTTCTAGGAAGACTGTAAAGATTACCTTTAGGGATAGATTGTCATGGAGAATACAGGTAGTCCTTGACTTACGACCGTAACTGAACCCAGAATTACAGTCACAAGTCATGCCGGTTATTAAATGGGTCTTCACATGACACCTGATTTCAGATTTTTTTTTTGCACTAATCATTAAATGAAGCTATAGTCATTAAGCGAATGCCATGGTTGTTAAGCAAACCCATGGGCTTAACAATGGGCTTTTTTTTTGCTGGAAACCAACAGCAAATACCGGTTTTCCAGCAAAAAAGAGTTGTAAATCATGGTCATGCGATCACAGGACATTGGAAAAGGTCGTAAATGTGGTTGCTGAGCATCCAAAATGTGATCATGGGCCCATTGGAACATTGAACCCGGGTCATAAATACATTTGTTGTACTGTAACTTCAAACAGTCATTAAATAAACTGTTAAGGATGGATTGCCTAAATCTCTGGTCACTAGGAGTCAAAAACAACTTGATGGTGTATTAATCAATCAATGAATCAGTTAAAAATTGGTGTTCCCCCTCGTATTGGGCCAGAATGACAGATGAGCCCATCCTTGGAGGTGGAATGTATGTTTGATGGGCACCCACTGTATGCTGTGGCTACCTCAGTTTTGCTTTGATTCCTGTCGATATCCTTGGTGCTATTTTGCTTATACAGATGTTGCTCGGAGTTTCAATCACATGCATTGGGCAGCCATTTAAATCTTCTAACTTACTGATGGAAATTCAGTCACGATAAATGCAAAGCACTTCATTGAAGGGAAACTTTTCTTCAGATGGATAAAATGGAAGACCCCCCCCCCCCCCGACTTGATCTGAACAGGTCTGAAAAAGAATATCGGGATTCTTGATTGCAAGCCGAATGGGTCAGAAGTGGGATGTGGCTACCCAAAGGGGAGATGCCATTTTAGGCTGCACTAAAAGAAACCTGATGTCCCAACCATAAAAAGGACAAGCTGGATTGGCTAAACCCTAGAGAAAGGACTGTGCTCACCCACACGCTTTAAGGGAGCCCAATATGAAAAACCAGGAATTAGATTTTAAAAGGGAAAGGAAAAAGAGAATTTTGGCTTGAGAAATGTGTGACTAAAGGGGAAAATTAAATTGCAATTTACAAGGACTTGAGTGAAGGTCCCACAGAATAAAACCACGGCATGTTTGCCAAATGCAAGGGGTGTATTAATTTAATCAATCCGGAAGCATTCAGAAGGTGGAAACAATGGTCTTAAATTATAGGTACAAAAGATACCAGGAGGGGGGGTTGCTCAAGCAGAGTGTACATCCCAATTTGGTTGGTATTTTATTTATTTATTTATTTATTTTATTTGACTTATATACCGCCCCATTCCAAGGACTCGGGGCGGTTTACACTTAAA
>JANHFL010005493.1:46623-63049 GCA_032468155.1 Oxyrhabdium leporinum
AGAGAGAGAGAGAGAGAGAGAGAGAGAGAGAGAGAGAGAGAGAGAGAGAAAACAGAGCATATTCAGAGAATTTCAATATCTTTTTTGTATTCCAGTGGCCAAAAATGAATGCAGTATTCCAAATGTGGTCTTACTAAAACAGTATATAGCGGTACTAATACTTCACATGATCTTGATACTATTTCTCTGTTAATGCAGCTTAGGATTCCATTAGCTGTTTTGGCAACTGCAGATCACCTCTATGTGGTTCTCCAGTAGGACTCCTAGATCTCTCACTGTTATTGCTGTTAGCCTGGTACCACCTATTTATTCTACACCTATGCATTTGATTTTTTTTTTGCCTACGTGTAAAACCTTATTTTTCTCACCACCAAATTGCATTTTGTTGGATAAGGTCCAGCATTCAGGTTTGTCTAGATCCTTCTGAATCTTGAGCCTATCTTTTAAAATGTTGGCTATTCCTCCTAGCTTGGTGTCATCTACAAAATTGATGAGTTCCCCTTCTATCCCTTCATCTAAATTGTTTATAAAGATGTTGAATAGTATTGGCTATAAGATAGAACCTGGGAATATCACATTCACTTCTGTCTAGGTAGATGTAGTTCCATTGAGGATTACACACTAAGTGCAGTCTGTCAGCCAGTTACTAATCCATCTGCTGGTGATGCTGTCTATCCCACATTTTTTTTAATCTTACCAAGAAATAGGTTATGGCCCACTTTGACAAACACCTTACCGAAGTCCAACTATACTACATCCACAGAATTTCGCTGGTCCTTATTGCTGCCACTTGCGTGGAACCATCCTATCTCCTCCCTCCCCCACTGCCAGTCCACAAAGCTGGAAGGGTTGAGGAACTATGTTCTAGTTTCCTTCTCTACCTTTCAGGAGATAAAGTTGTCTGCTAGGTTTGCAGACATCTTTGAATACCAGTCTACTTTTAGCTTTATGTTCTTACCACATAGACTACAAAATAAACACTGTACCAAATAATATCAGAGCAGTGTCTACTTTGTGAGAACAATGGCAACCAAAGGGGGGAAGGTAAAATTTAAGACTAGTGCTTCTAACACAATAGCAACTCTTAGCACTGCATTAGAGAGGCAACAAGCCAAAATCCCAGTGTGGGAATTCCAGCACTTCCAAACACTAAATTCAGCTCATCAGCAGTAATTTGGTAAAATGCAAAAGAGTCTCCAGAGCCACATAAATGGAGAAAAATTATAGGACAGATGCTGAGAAATTGAAGAAAAGGCGAAACAATGTATAAAACTATGCATTCTGATAAGTTTTTAACTGTATAACTAGAGGGCATATGGACGTGGTAATAAATGAGACTCCACTTTCAGCAGCCCTTAATTCTCTTCTCTTTTCAAACAAACAAGCAAATATGATCTATTTATGCACATTTTCTGCAAAAAATAATCTGAATTTGCAACTCCTTGAATATTGTAGCATAAGCAAGAGCCAATGCTAACTTGTAAGATGTAACTCAGGATTGACCTGAAAATTGTGGGTTGTTCTTTTATTCCCCTCCCCTCCCCTCTTTTTCTTTTCTTTTATTTATTTTACTGCTTTGGCACTCTTCCAATCAGGCTGCCACCCCCGTGAACTTCATTTAATTCAAAAGAAAGGTAATTCTGGGCATCCCCAATAAGATGATATTCAGGTACCCTATGGAAAGCTTTTTGGAAGCAAGTTCCACAAGAATTCAATGAAATTTAATCCTTAAATTAAGCACATTGAATTTGGTGGGCTGCATAAACTGCACTAAAATGGTATAGAATTGAATTTTTGGCCTTCAAATGTAGCAGGAAAAAATCAATTATCCTGTAGCTGACATTCTAATTCAGAACATACAGTTCTTACCTTAAAACCTGAACAATGAATGTTCTTTTTGAATTTTGGATCAGCTCCCATTTTTATTACATTTTACAGAAATTGTATTAATACTGATTAGTTTTGAAGGTATACCCTGATGTAATAAAGTAATAGATTACCATGTCCAGTCCTTTAGCTTTGGTCCTTTTCAATAAACCTTGTTTAGTGGGTCCTGAAACAATTCTGAGAATGGACATAACTAAACTGAAAAAAGAAATGTATTTATATTTATTTATTATTTTATTTATTACATTTGTTGACTGCCCATCTTACCACAAGGTAACATTACAAAATATGTCCAGAAATAAGTCTTATTTAATGGACCATCTAGGAAATTCCATATACTTGTATTATAGAATGTGTATCTTATAGTATATATGTAATAATACATGGCAAATATTCTAAATAGACATTAATTTCATTAATCTATTTAATATGGTCTTTCTTCATGGGTACAATGTATAAAATGCAGTGCAAAATATTTTCTTCTACAACATAAAAAGGCATAAAAATGGAGGAGTTTCCCCCTCCTTCTTTTCTGTTTACTGGATTTTGTAGAGTGCATTAATTGTCTATATTCCCTTTTTAAAAGTAAAACTGAAGTACTGAGGTCATAATTCACTTACAGTAAAAAAAATACAGTCATAAGTTTTAATATCTTCTTAAGCTTCTTGGTAAAAACATTATTATCAGTCAAAGAAAGAAAAGAAATTCAGGGAATAATTCTTTGTGGAAGCAACTTCACTTCTTGAACCATGATAAATTTTTCAATTTTTCCAGTAATTAGTACTATTCCTTATCCAGGGATAACTAAAAACACTGTATTTATATGAAAAGTTTATTTTTAAAAAATCTTCTTTACTATCATGATCTGGACTATCAGAATTACTTATGAACCCAAACAGTACAGGTAGTCCTCGATTTATAACCACAATTGAGCCCAAAATTCCTGCTGCTAAGTGAGAAATTTATTGAGTGAGTTTTACCCCATTTTACTGTTTTTCTTGCCACAGTTGTGAAGTGAATCACTGCAGTTGTTAAGTTAGCAACAAGTTTGTTAAGTGAATCTGGCTTTCCCATTAACTTTGCTTGTCAGAAGGTTGCAAAAGCTGATCGGGACATTGCAATCGTCATAAATATGAGCCAGTTGTCAAGCGTCTGAATGTAAGTCATGTGGCCATGGGGATGCTGCAATGGTCATAAGGCACTTTTTTCAGTGCTGTTATAATTTTGAATGGTCACTAAATGAATTATTGTAAATCAAGGATTATCTATACTACACTCATATAAATACTATTATATATTAGATTAATTATTTTATACTATGCTATGCTGGGCTGTGCTATGCTATGCTATGCTATGCTATAGTTATATTTATAACCCGATTAGAAGATTTCATGAAGCATTTTGCCAGTTCTTTTAATAGATTTCCTGTCCACCATTACTCCGTTTCTTATGATTGTGACGTAATAGCACAAGTGAATGCCAGAGATCAGGGCTGTCGAACTCATGTCGTCACGGCGGCATCACGTGACGTATCGGAACTTTCCCCCCTTCGTTAAACCAGGCATAGGCATGACCAAAATGTGACGCATCCAGCTCACTGGCCGGGAGTTTAACAGCCCTGCCATAGATTAAAGGAAGTTACTCATATAGTAAGCTTGGGGCTGTGAATAAAACTAAAAGAACATAAAAACAGCAAGAAACATCAAATCAACAAGCACCCAGACTAAAATATTCTGCTAACAAAACCCACAAAATAAAACAGGGACCATTAAACGATATAAAATATTATGTGCAAACCAGACCCAGCACCCTTTAGCCAGATATCCAGAGTTAACATATGCAAAAACCTCTTTTGCAACCACCATTTTAAGAATGAAAATAGAGCCATACAGTAGCAAGTGTCCATTCCCATTGTTATATACAAATATAGACGTTCATGTAAACATTCAATACTAAGCTCTTAGCTATTGACTAGCTTGCGTTAGATGTTAAATACAGGGTTGTCGTTTCTCTTTGCTTTAGGGAGTATAATAGTTCATAGAACTTAACAAATAATGAGACCTCTTTTGTTCTGAGTTGACCAGGTATTTCATATCTTAGATCTGATTTTTTATTTAATTTTTTTGAACAGCAATTCCCTATTTTATTTTATTTTTGCCAAGATCTCTTTTTCTAACTCAGAACTTCTGTTTTAACTTTCTGGATTTTGCAACCTCAGCAGCTTTAAGGTGTGGGGCAGGGGTGTCAAACTCGTGTCATCACGTGACATATCATGACTTTTTTCCCCTTCGCTAAACCAGGCGTGGGCATGGATTGGTAATTAAGACATTTAGGATCAGGTCTCCACTCTACACAGAGGTTCTTTAGTACCATTCCAAGCAGCTTGCCTCCTTGCCTTCCCCTACTTAAAAATTTCCTCCTGAATATTCTGTGTATAAGGGCTGTATTAGGAGGTCTCGAGAAAGATTACAGCAATTGTTCCTGATGAATAGGCTCACATTTTCAAATGATTTGATCAGCAAAATGCATGAAAAATTGAATTGCCATTGACAGCAGGATACATTTTGGGTGCATAAATATTTCATAAATTTAGGGCAGTGCATTTAAATCCCAGTAATTATCTATAATTAATTGCTGCTTCATAGGAAACAGCCGAAGAAAACATTGATGTTAGGTGAAGCACCTGCCTTTTAGGTTTGGCTGAGCAACTCCCTTAGTGAGACAGCTGCTATGAAAAATGCCACCAGATGGAAATTGAGTAATTGTAATTTTGCTTAAGAGAGGCTCAGTAAATAATTGTAACAGATAAGTAGAATTTTGGGTGCTTATTTTACACGATTATTCAGCCTCTATGACTATAGACCGTGGTTTGTAAATTTATCATGGATTCAGTAGGCTGGATCCATATCTGTCCCTTTATATATGAAAGCAAATTTCAATGGAAAGAAGAAAGCTCATGTTTTCTTTGTAATAACAGAGAGCTACATCCTTTAGCAGAGCTAAGAAATCAAGAAGTTACTCTCTTGGCCTCTTGCCCAGCGAGGATGCAATTCCATTGAGGACAATTCAAAATTGTTCTTTATAAAGCGAAGAACACTGCATGCAGATAGATACTATCCCTGTCAAAGGATGGAAGATACCAAAAGATGCTTTGGTTTTATTGCTTTCTGCCATAATTCAGGCTACCAGTGAATACCTTCTTTTTTGTACTGATATTACCATGCCATGCTTATTACTTGCAGTTTGACCTATGTTTTGATTACCATTGTTCTTATTCCTCTTGTTTTTAAAGACCTAGCTTCAGTAGGATGCAGAACATAGTTTTTAACCATTGACAATTGAGTCAAAGTAGGCTCTAACAATTCTACCTCTGACTATGCAATATTACATTTAGCAAAATAGTTGTGTTAGATCTTGGCAAATTAAATACCCTGAGTTGTATGTGCTTTGGTTCATGTTTTACTACATTTTTCAAATTTGTATTGGCTTAATCTCTCAATTGGGTATATAGATATGCATATCTTTTTCATGGAGAGCCAGTTTGGTGTAGTGATTAAGGCATGAAGCTGGAAACTGGGAGTCTGTGAATTCAAGTCCCATCTTAAGCCACTGGGTGACCTTGAGCCTAATAGCAATCCACTTCTGAAAAGCCTCACCCAGAAAACTGCAGGGACTAGTCCAGGCAGCGTTCAAGTATCAGACACAATTGAATGGAAACAAAAAAAAAATCTTTTAATACTGTTTTAATATAAGTCTATGACAACAATAAACAACCAGAGTGACTAACAGACATTTGAACATTCTTCATTTTCTCAAGCTTTAAAGGAGCATCCAACAGGTCATTTGACTTTCTTTAGAAAGGTTACTGAAAGTCTTGTAAAGGTTATTTGACCTACAAATACACAAAAAGGAGTGTAAGTGGAGGACGCCCATCGAAGAAGATGTGCTACTGACAATGAGAACAGAATGAAAGAGAATGTGTCATATTTCTTGAAGATCGTGAGCTCAGCCCTTTCTCTTATCCAGGACAAAAACATCTATTTGTTATTATGGCTGCCTAATTCAGGTGTGCACGAAATGAAAAAAGAAAGTGTTTTGTTTCAAACTCCACGTTGCATTCTGGAAGCTCTGCCAAACCAATCTAGGTCAACAATGGTTTGGCAGAAACAAAACATTTATTGTTCCAGGTTTCAGCGAAAGCATCACTCTCAGGGATTCCCACAAGATTTTTATTCGATGGATCAGGCAAGACAGGTAGATGTCCATCCTTTCCCCAGATTTGTACACTGTGATTACCTCTTTGTAGGAAGACCACAAAGTATTCTATGTAAAGCTTCCTTTAAAGATGGAAGTTTTATATGGCGCACCATATAGCTGCCTCATTGTTTGAAGTACATAAAATAACATCTTGTTTTTCTTTTTAACTGGCAGTCATTATAATTCTGAATTTAGCTCAAAGTAAAAATAATTTTCTTTAAAATATGGGATCAGTTTGAGGATTGGACTATGTAAAGCTGTGGTGTGGACTTCATCTCCCCAAATTCCCACACCCAGCATGCCTTATGCAAGTCTTAAAGTTGCCAAGGTTGGGTGCACCAGTGTAAAGAGTGATGATGATGAAGTTATCTGTTTAGTCATGTCCAACTTTTGGTGATTCTATGGGCCAGGTTTCTCCACATCTTCCAATCTTGTACTACTTCTTTTTGTTTTTCTGTGTTCTGGCTGGTGTCAATTTTGATGGAGTCCAGTCACCGTGTTCTTTGACTGGTTGGTTGACCTGGTTTCCTTTTACTGCTAACTCTTGCAAACATAATTACTTTCTCCAGTGAATTCCCCTGCATGACATGGCCAAAGTAAGTGAGACACAGTTTCATGATTTTGTCTTCCAATAACATGGCTGGTGTTGTGCTCTCCATTACTTGCTTGTTGGTCAGTCACCTTTGCTGTTGCAAGGAATGTAAAGAGTTGCCTACCCTTATATGAACTCGTTGATCAGGTCTTACAATATGATATAGGAGTCCACACTAACAAGATCCACTATGATGGCCATCACAAGAAACTGGATCTTTTTGGTATTCCTTTCCTCATTAAATATGTCTGTCTCACTTTAAACAGGACTTGTTGAAGAAATAAATGTGTGCCTTCAAGTCACTCTTGATCCCTGCAAACTGCCTGCAATTTTCTTGGCAACAAATGTAGAAGTGGCTTGACCTTACCTACTTCCTAGCCTTTACAAATATATATCAAACTGATCATTTGATTTATATTTTGCTTTTCGTCTAGGAACAGAAGATAGTTATAGCTGTTATTATTATTATTATGGTTCATTGCACAATCAGCCAGATGTTTAAACTGGATTGGCATTTTTATCCTCCTATCAAGTTCTTCCCAAGAATCTGGGATAGGCAAATGTTGTTTGATGGTGTTAAAGGTATCATTGCTGGATTATTATTTTTTGCAAATACATAATGCTTTGTTTTTATTGTTCTCCAATGTGTACTGTCTTGTTTGAATTAATGAAAAAGATAGTCAATGAATTGTAATGGTTGCTATTACTTTATGATTGACACAGCATTCTGCTTTTTAAAAAAATACTGTTGTTTTAGCTTTGTCATTATTATTTTTGTAATTTTTGTTAACTACTCTGAGAAGGATGTTCTTTCAGGAAAAGGAGCAAGTCTACACAAACCCATCTGGCATTAATTTGTGAAAAAGTAAACCAATATGCCATCTAGTGTCTCTAAGTATTATTCAGCACATGAAGAAAAAAATCTTAGACATAAATGTGAGAAATCTAAAGCTACCTCATAACTTGGAACTTTTATCCTTTAAAAAGCAGATTAACCACATCTTAAATGATTGTATTTATTAATAGGTATTCTTTTTCCATAGTTTACATGAGATTAGCTTCTTTTACCTTCTTGGTGTTCAATCTGAAACCTAACAACTGGCTAAGAGCCACCTAATTATCAATCTTTGAAAAATTGAATTCCCATTATTTTGTTATTTCTGCATTTTGTGCATAGGCCTATGACTATATTTTGTGCACCTCTTATCTCCTCGTTACATCGATCAAATAATAAAAAAAGAGAATGAGGGGGGGGAACCCTTTGTTAATCATATTTATGATTGTATCAAGATTCTGTTAATTCTATTCTACAGTGCAGAAATAGATTGTTTGATTATTTCAATCTTATTCAGACCCATGCAAGGAACAGAAATAACAGCAGTAGATTACCCTTGCTGTGATCTTAAGGAGGGGAAGCCTTTAGCACAGTGCCTGCTTATTTGTAAGGTGCCTCAGGATTCAATAATTTCAGTAGTATTTTTGAAGATCCACCTAAAACCTCTGAGAAAACTTATCATTTAGTTTGGGGTGCAGTATTATCAGTACACCAATGACACAGAATTTAACTTCTCCACTCTGGATTGAGCCAGAGATGCTTACATTTTTATCCTCGGTCTGGAAGATTTTAGGGGTTGAATGGGACAAATGCTAGCAAGATGAAGTTGTTGCTTGTTTAAAAGGCTTGGCAGGTCTGATACTAATTTTGGATTAAGTGCTAATTCCTTGAAGAAGTAATTCCATGATTTGGGGTCCATCTGGATTGCTTGTGAGACAGATGGGGGTGGAGGGGTGGGATTTGCCCAGTTTTGGCTGGTACATCAGCTATGGCTCTATCTGCAATTCTATATGCCTGGAAGACCACTTAGGAACTGTACTTGTTCCAAAAGCAATATTCAGTGTATTGCCACAGCTGTATTACCTGTGCTACAGGACCATTTTGATTACCAGTAGGTTTTGATGTGCAATTTACAGTGCCAGTTTTGTTCTATAAATCCCTATATAGCTTCACTCTCTATATAGCTTCACTTTTAGGCATACTGAATTTTGTGTAGAATCAATCTATCCACTGTGCGCTCCCCAAAATAATACACTGGTGATTCCTCTAGTATTGAGAAGCAAAGGGGGCTCTGCAAACTGCTTTTATGTTCTGGCTCTCCCGATATGGAATCACATTGATATGGATTTGGCTCAAGTTATCAATCATCTTAGTGGCTCTCCGAAAAGTAATGAAAAAACAACTTATTATAGAGGAGCTTTGGTAGTTAAGTGTATACCATTGTGCTGTATGACGACATTTCTGTATTGGTTTTAAGGTTGTTTTCATTGCTTTAGGAGTCACTGCAGTCTACAATAGTATGCAAATTAAATAAATTGATGCCTTGCACTACGTGCAAAGAACCTTCAATATTTTAGGTTGCGAAGATGGATGGATTAGTGAAAAGCAAGCGTTCTGTCTTGCAAAAGTACTTTCTGTCCCCAAAAAAGTGTTAGAACATAAAATCCATGCAGGAAGTAGGGTATTGTTGGCAGTGGCAACAAGTTACTTGCTGTAGTATTGTTGCAACTGTGAGTGAAGCCATTTTTTTGGGTCATGATACAAAAATCTGAGTTCATAATTTTCATTTTGTTATTAAATTGTCATCATTAGTGGTCATATTCATTTTAAGTCAAAATATAAACTTCCATGACATCATATTTACTATCCAAATGATCCTTTCTTTAAAAATTAGAATTCCATTGATCCCAACAATCGTAAGAAATTTGGGAAACTGTGGTGTGACCCTTCAGCCACTCTTGAATTGCAATTCCTTGCATCTATTAACACTGACTACACAGTTTTTTAAAAAAATCACAATAAATTCCCCAAAATTGCTTTAGATTATTATTAAAGCAAATGAAACTAAACTCCACAATGTGGAGGAAATGTTAATTCAGAATGTATAATCTATGCACTAAATGAAATGAATTTATTTGGCTCATACCAATTTAGATTTAGCTTTTTTAAGCTCATACCACTGGTCTGTTAAGAAAACACACTCTACATCAGTGATGTAGATTGTGAGAACCGTAAATTGGTAAAGTTTAGCTTACATTTGATCTCCTACCTTGTTCTTTATGATGATCAGTGGACACATAAACCACTGGGTAGATAATAAAGAGTATGTTAATGATGCTCAGTGATATTATACTATTTAATGAATTTTCAAGGAGTCAATATCCTTGAACCCTAAACTTATTCAGTAAGGGAGAGTAAGGGAGAACAAGCTGAAATTAAATAAGTGTAAGACTAGCAGTCATTGGTAAACAGAAAATTGGACTTGGGGATGGAAGTTCATCCTGTAGTTGTTGGGTAGTTATGATGTTGTTATTGACCTTTAGACATAAAATATCTAACTGCTTCCCTCATTATGAATTTGTCCAGCTGTTAAAATCTTGACAAGAAGCCCTGTTGTATCTGTGATGAGAGGTTTCCAAGGTACATAAAATAATACATCTCAGCTCTCTGTACTCTGAAGCATTCTCTGAATCCCACCCATCCAATTTCCAATAGGAAATCATGCATGTGTTTGCATGCAGCCTGGAATGACTGCATCTACACTAATTTTAGATTCTCTTTGTGAAGACCTATTATAGAATAAAAATGTTATTCTTTACACCAAAATAATACAAAGTTTAGTAAAATATTCTCAAGCACATGATGTGGTTTTTTTTAAAATTCTTCATAATTATTGAACTTGATCCAAATCACATGTTCACACAGATAATCACACATTTCTATCAGATTATTGTATAAAGTTCCAGAAACACTTTATTTAAAAATGGAGCTGTAAATGCTTGTAACATCATACATAATAAGTGTAACAAAAATAAATAAGGAGTATGCATCCATACAAATAAGAAAATTGTAAATGCAAATATTACAGAACACAAAATGTGTAAATGTCTTGAAAAGAATACACAAAAAGAATTGTGTTAAGAGTCAAAATGTTTAATTTTTCTATATCTATTTCCTAGTTTCTCATACTTGTATGTTTGTGGTTCTCCCAAGCACTGAAAAGATAGGAAGGAATGATGGCCAAAATATCACTATTCTCAATATATGTATTTTCATCATACATCAGTTTAAACTGCTATGGTATCTGTAAACAATCGTTTCCTGACCTCTGAGTGGGATACAGAGTTTGACAAGAGGCAGATTTTAAAATTTTAAACAAACAAGAAAAGTAATCCAATATACAACAGGATTATTGGGTTCTTTATATCACTACAAAAAGTTTTTTGTATATTTACTTGGCCAAGCTTTGTAACGACTTCCAAAATCCTGTAGAGTTCCAAAATCCTGTACAGGAAAGGAGTATTTTTAAACAACTGACACATATAATTATTGCTGAAATATTAAAGACTATTTCATAGAAGCTTCAAAGTTGTATTTTTAATTTTAGTATATAGACTGATGCAAAAACACAAGAAATTTCCAGTTATTAATTGCATGTAACAGACGTTCTTGAAATTACAGTGTTCTGGAAATACAAGATGGTTAATTTTTTTTAATTATTATTTCCAAATGTTAAAATTGGGACAGTTTTAAAGATAAACAGGCTTATATGTGATATTTTAATAGTTTTGCTGTTAAGCAGTATAAGCAAAAGGTCTATGTTAGCAGTTTCTTCCAGAAATTCTTATAAACATATTAGACAGATTTACTAGAGATTCTACAGGAAAACATTTATAATTTGTATGCCTGGAGTCAATCTAATGATTAGATTATCACTACCCTATCTCCAAACTTTGGAAGTTTCACATGTCATGATCAATGAATTTTGTGTCTGATCTTGGTAACAAAGCATTAAAAAAGAATTTCAAGCAGTAGACACACACAGCAATATATTTAAATTGGTTTTGTAGTTCCAAATATCTGAAAAGAAATTATATAACATTTAATTTCATTAACATCAAAAAGACATATTGAATAGGATCCTCAAATGTCAAATGGATCGTCCTAGAAAGTTGACTTGCACCACTCTCAAAGTGGTATTTTGTTTTTAAAAAAGGACAATTTAGATCATTTTTCAAAGAACAGTATAGCGTAATTAGTTCCTACTGATATGTTCATTCTCCACTCTCAGCAAAATCTTAGTGCAAACATAATATTTGAGCCCTGTAAACCTTTAAGCAATCTCCAAGATACAACAATTAATTATTCTGAAGTCTGCTTTTCCTTATATAATGATATCATTAAAATGTAATGTCCTAATTAGCCCCCTTTATTCAGAATCAAGCTTAAGCGATCATTTTATACAAATTTAAGTCAAGAAGCTTAATTAAGATCACCTTGTCAAAGGAGACTCAGAATTTTAAAATGAAGGACGGTTGGCTGGTTGAAGTCCACTTAAACAAAATAAACTATGGAGGAAAATATTCAAAGCAAGTGTTTGTGAAACTCATAAAATGATCATAAACTGTGTATCTTCATTGGTACCAATGTTCACCTCAATGAGTCAAATGGTTTGTGATATCCAAAATATCACAAAAGAGTTGGTAATAACAAAGCAACAATAGTTTTACCAACCTTGTTTTACTGTTTAAAGGATGCTAAGACTGTTAATGAATTTTGCACATTCAATACTAAAAGTACTGATCACATTCATGTCATTTACACAAAGTTGGATCTTCTTCTTCTCCATCTGGATTGAACCTATTGAAATGTATGCTGAAATCATGCTCGGATTCAACAGTTCCAACTTCACTTGAAGTAGAGGCAGTGGCTTGCCGTACAGCCCTTGCTTCTGGCAGGCAGTTGGGCTGTATCTGTATCTGAGGATGGGCACTTTGAGAACCCAGAGTGGATTTCTGCTTAGGATGAGCTGCTTGGACAGGACCAGCAAACCCCAAATTGCTTAAAGCATCCAATGTTCCATCGGGGTCAATCATTGAATTAATCACTGAACAAACAGAAAAAAACAGGAAAGAAATCAGTTGGACTGCTGGTTAACTGAGTTAAAATTAACATAACGTTACTCAGTCTTTTAATTTCCTTTGCATCTCATTTCTTCTCAAAAATGTTAAAAACATTGGGGGCAGCATAACATATCCAGGGCCATTAACTTCAATCGTTCAAGACAAGAAACAAAATTTATTAAGCAATAACCAAGGAATACTGTACATGCATATGGTCCTTTCATACCAGTGTTGGAACATCACTAAAGTCAATAAGCAAGAATCTTCCAGAAAACACAAAGACTTATTGGTCTGCAGATACAACTAGCACATTGTTTTTTCTCTTTATTAGACTCAATGATCATTCTTAGAAAATAGCAATGATGGTTGGCTACAGGCCAACCGTTGTTTGGAAGTATTCACTGCCCAGAAATAAAAGAGAGGATAGGAAGCATACTGGATAGTCAGAGTGTATTCTAACCAGTTTGACTATTTTTTTTTGCTTCCCTATGTCCACCTCAGCATTAATTTTGTGAATTCACAAACCCTTTCTCTCTAGGCGGACAGATGAATCATTCTCAGATTTCTAGATTGTCCTACTAGCTCAAAAAGGTTCATATCATTATCTCAAGTCCTCTATTCAAATCAGTATCTTGGTCATAGCAGTAACAAAGATAATATAAAAATGACAGTGATACAATCATTCCCACAATAATAACCAACATTTTGAAATGAAGGGCTAAAAATTACATTTAACAATAGAAAACTGTAAAACACTATAATATTGAAACCTATACTCAGAAAATAGCACAGGTTTCCACAGTGATGTTCAATGGGTTTACAAACAGGCAGGGGCAAGTGGATCAGAGAAGGGTTATTCCTGTTTACGTGCATGCAACACAAACTTTAAAAAAAAGGTGAAGGTTTCCCCTGTCCAGTCGCACATTTAAAAAGGGCAGGGCTTTGAGCACCTGGTTACAGTATAAAGCAGGGGTGTCAAACTAGCAGTCCGGATGTATCATGTGCAGGCCACGCCCACCCCAGCTCTGCAAATGGGAAAAACGTCACAAAACATCATGTGACAGCAATGTGACGCAGCAAGTTTGAAGCCCGTGGTATAGAATATGTGTCTTGTTCAGGAACATGAAGAAAATAATACAGGAATAATAAATAAAATTGCTAAGAATAAGTATTAACCATTTTGTTTGCTAATTGTAATCAAAAACCTATGGAAAATCAAGCTTGATTGACTTCCTCAGAACTTTTCATAGATTAAAGTAGTTTAGATTTTAGATTCAGGTTCAGATTGTTCACCAAACTATAGCAGCCCTCTCCGAGCCTATCGTTAATGTTTTGTCCTTGAAATAGGATACAGCTGAATTCTAATTTTCTTTATGCTCTGGTTCTCTTTAGATCTTTTGCCTTAAATCCATAAACCAAATCATTTCCAGGGTACAAATTTCTAAAGCAAAAAATTATAGGAAACAGATAATATCCCACAGAAGCTTATTCTCTATTAATTTCTATCTCCTAATTTAGTAAACAGCCTTAGAGCCTTGAAACCCAAATTCTATTCTATGTCCTGTATAAATGTTACACGTTTATCTTTCTGCAAACCACAATTCCTAGAAATTGTTGGATGAAATATTAAATACCTTGCAGTTGTTTCTCCACTCTCTTCAATTCTTGCAATATTGATGAGATTTCCTGCAGGAGCAAATATGTCGCGTTTACTAAGGTTCAAGGATGGAATACAAAATAGCAATCCCAATAGCTCACCTACTGCTCTCCTTATAATGCAGCCCAGCCCAGTCCAAATGCTTTTGCTGGTTTAAAGATGACCCTTTACTAATTACAGTTGATCTAACACATGAACAATTGGTTTTATAAAGCCAATTTGGTATTTGATTTGACAAAATGGTAGTCAGTGGTGATTTTCAAAGATATAGGCTTGGGTGCTCTCTCAGTCTCTTCAGTGTTAGGTAAAATTCTGGTACACAATAACGTCAATATTGAGATTAAGTTTGCACTGGCTTTTATAATAACTGAACAATCATATTTTTAAAAGGGGATTACTTTTTAATGACAAAATGTCTCACTTCTATTTCTTTAAATCTGTTATTTTAATCATACCATGCTTGATGTTTTCACAATTGGGATATCACTTTCAGCTCGCAGTTTTTTTTCAATGTCTTCCCAATTCCGGTCTTTGTCCTTGAATAATATTCTGTATCCAAGAAGCACAAAAAAGTGATGTGTCTTATTATTTATTCAATTTATTCCCTGCCTCATTCAGTGTTCAAAATACGAAGCAAACTAAAGTAATAAATTACAACTACTAATAAAATGAACTATTCAAAGCCTGAACAAAGTAATGTACTTTACCAATTTTCTGAATGCCAAGAAAGTAGGCAGCAACCCCCTTAGGGAATGCAACACATAGCTTGGGAACAGGAGAAAGCTCTCTTCCAAGTGGCAGCAAAATGAGTTTCTGGTAGCGGAGACAATTTAAAAAGAGCATCTCCTGCAGCTTTTAATGCCTGGGTAGGTTCATAATGGGAAAGCAGATTCAAGGTTCTTTAGGTCTTTAAAGATTAATGGCAACATCTTACATTATGCCTAAAGAGCAACTGGGAATGAATATAGATCTTTCAATGCAGAGATTATGTGATTCCTTATTTTAGTTACATGCTGTATTTTGTATCAACTGCAACTTCTGGATATTATTCAATGGTAACTCTACATAGACCACAATGCAGTAGCCAAGATGTAACATAATACTTCCATGGCTATGAGTTTCCAAATCTCATTGGTTCAGGAAGGAGGAAGTAAACATTTTAACCAAGATTCAGCATATGTGCTCTAGGCCATCAGTGTTAATTGTGAATCCAGTGACATCTGAAGTATATTTCCAAACTGTGGACCTACTCTAAATAGATCCAATGTCCTTGCTATAAAAAAGAGAACCTTTGACAAACACCTCTAATATTGAGGCTGAGCATTGGTCACAATCCAGGGAAAATCAAAATAGATAATGATCAATGGGACCAAACAGTCTGGGAGCAATACTTTGTGCCAAACCAAAGTGTTGAACTGTAGTGAGATAAAACTCCAGCTGACAGGACAATGCCCTTGAATGAGAATTCGTCACCCTGTAGGGGTGACTGATAAGGAGGAGCACCCTTCAGGTTGCGGAGAGCGGCGGCTCTCCTGCTTGACCCGGGGTTTTCCCTCTATACCTAAGACAAAGAAGAGGTGGCCAAGATGGCCGCCGTGAAGCTGTGACAGCCGAAAGGAACCAAGACTGTACTGGAGCGGTGAGAGTGGACAGTGATCGGAGCTGGGTGAGGTGATCTTTTAATTGTGCTTAGGACTTGACCCCAAAAGAAAATTAATCCAAAAAGGGGCTCTCTGGAATGCTCTTTAGCGGCGACTCAAGAGATTAGAGCAAACTGCACCCAAACAGGAAGTAAATTAAAGCTGTAAAATACAGAAAGACTTGAATGTAAACTCTATTGGCATGATTTTAAATAGGCATTTTTAAATGCTAGATATGGGATTTTCTATGAGGTACTGTACTGGAGACTTTGTTTGAACAAATTTGAAATTAATTACTGGCAAAATAGCTTTAAAGTGGATTTTTAATGCTGATTTTTGGCTGAAAGTGCCATCTATTGGATGAATGGATACATAACATGTCATACTCCCAGAATAACAACCTTGAAAAACTTTGATAAGAGAAAATAGCACCTG
>JANHFL010005493.1:63149-81580 GCA_032468155.1 Oxyrhabdium leporinum
GATAAAGATCCAAGGGAGGAGTATGGAAGGCAAGTTAAAAAGAGAAGAAGGGAAATTTCTAAGAGGATGAGAGATGACAGATAAAGTTTTTTCTTTAAAAACAAGATTGGCTGTACTAAAATTAGAATAGATTAAAAAAAATTAGAAATAGGGAGAATATTGTTATATATATTTTTATACAATACTGTTAAAGTGAAGATTAGAGATTAAGATTAGATTTTGAAAAAGGATGTCACTAGGTATGCTTAAAAATGATATTACTATTGAATAATTGAACAACGATTGGATGTACTAAAGATAAGAATAGATTTCAAAATTAGAAATGGGGGGAATATTGTTATATGTATCTTTATATAATACTATCAAAGTGAAGATAAGAGATCCAAGATTAGATTTTGAAAAAGGTTTTATTAGATATAACGTTATTACCATTAAGATGAAGTAATAAATAATTGAAAAAATGAAAAAATGAAGGATTAAGCATTGACATAGCTATGTATAATAATATTAGACTATGTAAGTTTGATAATTGTTGTAATTTTTATTTTTCTTATATCAGAATTAATGATACTCAGCTAATACACTGTCCACGCAATGATATGTATGTCTTAAAATAAAAAATAAGATTGTGATAGTTTGTCAGAACAAAGAGGGGTTTAATGTACCCTTCTGGTCCTTCTGAGTCAGCAGCATTCACTACCATAGTCAATTATGGTATCGTTTTTGAGTATCTATGACAGAGGTGTCATACTAACTTCGATACGGTGGTGTCATGTGATGTATCAGGACTTTTCCCCCCTTTGCTAAACCAGGCGTGGGCTTGGCCAGCACATGACGCATCCAGGCCGTGGGCTGGGAGTTTGAAAGCCCTGATCTATGAGAATTGAGCTTTGGGAACACTGTCCTTCAGGGATTCTACTCCTTCCACAGTGGCTTGTTTCAGTTGGTGTTAAAAGGAAAGAGAGTTGTTCAAGTATATATGGAGGGACATTGGTTTTTTTCTCTCCCCTTATTATTTACCCATCTATATGAAGCTGCTGGGAGAGATCATGCACTATAATACTGTGTAATATCCATATGCTAAATGATACCCAGATTTCCATTGCCATCTCAGCCTAAACTGATAATGTTGTAAAAGTCTTGGTACCAAGACCTTGTAGCATATAGCAATCATAAAACAGGCTGAAATTGAACCCAATTAAAATGGAAAGCTGTTTATGTACCAAGGGTCTTGTTATCTCCACCTGTATCTCTTGATCAAGCAGCACTACCCCCAGAATGAGATTTGTAACTTGGGGTTCCTCTTTTATTCATGGCTTCTCCTAGAAATACAGGTGGAACCTATAGCCATGGAGGCAATTTACCTGGCATCTGCAAATTTTCCCTCGCATCTACATCTGCACCTCTTTTTCCTAGCCTTCCCAATACCTATCCATCTAAAAGATATGGTTTGGCTGCAATTTACCTTGAGGTATGTCACTACCTGAAGGTAAACCTCTTGATGGCATGCTGAGGTTTAGCTGAGCTGCCTTGATAGGCCTCCTCCACTTCAGTAATAGGGGACAGGTATGCACATCCCTTGATGCCAACTGAAGCAAAGGGGTATACTCCATTCCAACAATTAGAAGCCACAGGCCACATCGTTGGGTTTGTTCAAAAAAGCTGTTTTAACTGAAACTGTAAAACTGAAATGTTCCTTCAAAGTTCAGCATAGTGGTTACTAAAATGGTTTTTGACTTGTGTTTGCTTTTTCTTTCCAATTTCACGTACGCACCTGTTTTATCCTCAGTTTATTAAAACTGGGAGAATTTTGCAGTGCTGGTATCCTAGTTTTGCAACAGTCTCCTCAAAAAAGCTTTCCTGGCATTCATTCCAATATCTTTTAAATTCTTGCAGATCTTTTCATTTTACAATTTTTGCCTTTATCGCAAAAATAAAATAAAAATAGGAGAGGAAAACTAAGACAAAGAACAAGAGGCACACAGGATGTTATTGAAAGGTTTTTGGAAATAGCTCAATTTTCACCAATTTTCTAAAAGCTACTGGGGGGGAGCTGCACCTTTTTATCCTTATAACATATCTGTCCTTTTAATATATTTGAAATGCAAAGTAAAATTGCCTTCTCTTGGAGCTGTTACAGAAAAAACACCATTCTACTGACTAACAGCAGTCTCTGAATGTCTGCTTATTTTCAGAAGCCCAAGTACTTGTGCTAATATGTGCATACATATTAATGCAATAAATCAATGTTTTCTTCCAAACCTCAAAATATTTCAACTTAAACAGACACATTTCCTCAGATGAAACCTAATTTGCTGAAAACATACCCCCTTCTACAAGTTAATGAATTAAATTAAATTCTACATTAAATGTTTTTAAATGGTTACAACTGCAAGTATATAAACTTGATGTAAGTCAAAGCGATTACACCTATTTTACCATTCGGTATCAAATATTGCTATTGTGGCAGGTAAGTCTGTGACATAAGTATCCAAGCAGTAGTTTTGATATCTGATTTGGAGGCAACTTGAAAATATTAAGAAGACTTTGTATAATTTGAAATAAATTCTCTTCTGGCACATGGATTATTCCTAAACCATAAATCTCCATTTATCAGACAGTATTGGGTGTAAACAGAGTCAGTGTCTAATAGCTGAATCACTGAATAGGTTAGTTGCCAGAACTTTACGTGTAGTTATTAGAGTTAAAATGCAACTCCAGGCTTTCATTTCCCATGTCGACTAGACAACAGTGAAAAAAAAGTTTTTTCAGAGATGAACAGCTTTACATTGATGACTCTGTGAATAACAAATCAAAGTATACAAATACTTAGATTTAGTCATACCTAACAGCTTACCTTTGTAGGCTGCACTTGACTGACAAGCTAATGCTCTAATTCCTTGATTGTTGTGACTTCCCCAGAAAGTTGTGTGACATAAGAAGTTTAATTTTACCATGTATTTGTATGGGGAGAGTGAATATATAGGGAAAGTAGCTATTTCATTGTCTCTGGAAAATACTGCTAGTTCTTTTAATACCTGCATATTCAGGAAAAATCTGCAGAATTGAAGGAATTCTACATTTTCATGCTTATTTATTTATGAAATTTATGAACTGCCCCAATATGTTATGATTCTGGACAACTGACAAAATACAATGATAAACTTATCATAAACATACAAAAATAATTAAAAGTCCAGGGAAAGCAACAATCATTTTAAATTATACGCAAGGACCAAACAAGGTTCATTACTTATTCTAATTTACATGCTAGGAATAATCAAGCCCTGTGTGCTCATAATTAGCAATTTACCTTGAATTGTTATTTATATGCAATGGCCAACAATAGTTGCCATTCTAAATTTTACATGAGTAAAAATAGGTGATATTCAAAAATCTTAGAATAGATAGTATATTATAAAATAGAAAATACAGCAAAAACATTTACAGAACAAAAGTTTTAATTATCTGATACATGGATAAAATACAGAATTTGGATAAGACTAATGTGTTTAAAAAACAGAACATTATCTGCAGACGTACCACCAATGCATTCTTAATTCTTGTCTAAATGAATCTATTCAGATCCAGAATGAACTTAAAACTAATTATGTTTTCTTGGCCTCAGTCCCACATCAGTAGTATGAACATTTCATAACTGTTGTATCTTTTAGGGTCATATAATTGACTGAGATAATGCATTGTGAAAGAGTAACAATATTTCTATTTTTAGGAAAAAATATTTTTATTCAGATAAATTCCTGGGTAGAAAGATAAATAGACAGGTTACAATAGAATATTATTATGAAGAAATAGCCATGACATGTACATAGAAAAAGAACTGTTAATTAAAAAATGTGGGAGGAGTAGCTAAAAAAAAATCGAGAAAAGAAAAGCACACTATATGTTAGGTAAAAATGACCAAGTCATTAGAAAGGAGAAAAATATCATCTCCTGATAGTAAAAGCAAACATTAAAAACTGGCAATAGACATATTCTTCATATTGCTAACAAACTTAAGGTATAGATACTATTTAATAATTTCAATTCTGTATGATTTATATGAAAAGACGTTATCAATATAATAGTGGAATATAATTAAAAATTATATTCTGTAAAGCATGAAGGGTACATTCTTTTTTTTTCTTCCTTTTATTTCTTAATTTTAAGCCACAAAATAAAAATATCAAATATTATTATTTTAATTTTAATATTACAGTCGTGTACATAACAAATGTAATTGTTATACCATCAAAAATATTACGTAATAATAAAAGCTAAATTGTTCTTGAAACTCAAATATTGGTCACTACACAGTTGTTATTCTAGAAGTGCTTTAACAACAGTTTTTGTAAGCGTATTTTGGCTAAAAAAAAAAGGGTACCTTATTTTACCAGCTGTTTTATCTATAGATTGCCGAATCTTTCGAGAAAACTGGAAAACTGAGGATAACAGCAAGGTATCTCCCATAACCTGAAAATTTTAGAAAATGAAATTTTAAATTGATGTAATATACATTTTATTCTTACAAAAAGCAAACAAGAATCCTAATTCACTTTTCCACATCGTGCTCAAAGTCATTTATGTCATATAATTTCACTTAGATGGAATGTGAGACCATAATGATCTTTGACATAGATAGCATTAAATTGATGTCCAAAATATATATCTTAAACCTTCTTCCACTCTATGAATTAATGTAGACGTAGAAAGACAATCCTTTAAACAGCCCAAGTCTTATACAGGCCTATTTAACTCAGAATGCCACATTGAACATGCTCCAAACTGCTTCTGAGGTATTCAAATATTAGCTTCTGAATCAATCCCACAACAGTTATTTGAAGGAGGAATGGAATGTTCTGGAATTCTTTGGAATCTTTGCAGAATCCAGAATATATTTGATTTTGCATACGCCTAATGTAAAATAACTTTAAATAGCTCAACTTCACTCAAATAGCGAAGAGTTTCATCATTATTTTATATATTTATTGCTAATATTGTATTATATTAGTTTGTAAAGTTTGGGGATGGAAAATTTACAATTAAAGAAAATGTAATTATAATTTAAGAAGGAATCTGCTCAATAGAAATAAACATCTTTAATTATGCAGCAAAGAACCCAGTGGCTCTAAATATGGAAGAACTATACAGGTTGACTTACAACCATTTGTTTAGTGACCAAAGTTACAATGGCACTGTAAAAGTGATTTATGACTGTTTTCCACACTTATGATGGTTGTGGCATCCCCATGGTAGAATGATCAGAATTTGGATGCTTGACAACTGTTTCATATTTATGAAGGCTGCAGTGTCCCAAGGTCATGTGCTCCCCTTTTGCGACCTTCTGACAAGCAAAGTCAATGGGGAAGCCAGTTTCATTTAACAATCATGTTACTAACTTAACAAAATTCACCTGTGGTCATGTGTTCAAAATTCGAAAGTTTGGCAACTGGTTCATATTTATGACCGTTGCTATGTCCCAAGATCATGTGATCACCTCTTGCGACCTTCTGACAAACAAAGTCAAAGGGGAAGCTAGCTTCACTTAACAACTATGTTACTAACTTAACAAGTGCAGTGATTCACTTAAACAACTGTGGTAAAAAAGGTTATAAAATGGGGCAAAACTCATTTAACAACCGTCTTGCTTAGCAACAGAAATTTTGGGCTCAATTGTGGTTGTAACTTGAGGACCACCTGAATTCTCTAATGTGAGCAACAATCAGCACAATGTAAAGTGTAGAAGCAAACATATGCCAGATAAAGTGGAATTATTTCAGTAATACAAATATGTTAAATTAGACACAATTTAGTGAAGAATTTAAAAAAGTAATGTCAATGCATTTCAATAGCATGGTTAAGCGTAAAATACGAGCCTAGTTTTTAAAGTATAATAAAGAATTTGTACATTTAATTCCAATTATGTAAAGGCTGTGATTTTTATAAATTTGATAAACAAACACACACATTTAATTCCAGAATGTCTGGCTCAAACACAATGATAAAACTATGGCTTTTCACTGTTTAGGCCATCTTATTTTGTGCTTCTTCCTCCCCTTTGTCTTTTTCTGTCTACCAGAAGACTTCTACTTCAGTGTTTTGTCTTCGTTAACCCATACCTCCTGCCCCCAACTAACTTAAAGCTGCCCGTGGAACAAGAAAAGCATTAAAACGCACAATGGAATTTTCTTATTTGGTGTCCTACCTAAAAATGACAGTTCACTGTATGTGGCTTAGCACTGAAAGTTAAAAATTAGCAATTCCGTGAAATTTTTGTTCAGTTCTTTATATAAAATATGAATCCTTACTTCATCTCTGCTCCAGGTTCGGCGACGTGTAATTGTGGGGGGTTCAGGTACATCTGTTGTCTGTGGTTTGGGATCACTCGGGCGAATGTTTCCATCTGGAGTTTTAGCATTTACTACTGGAGGAATCTTCCTGAAGTTTAGACTTTCATCAAACACACGGTCAACGAGCTGAAAAATATATTCATATATATATATAATTGATAACAAAGCCTAATCTTATAAAACTGACTGATTAGATGTATTCTGAGGCCCATTTCTTGCTACAGAGAAACATATACACCTAAATGATTCGAATATTTAATTTGTTATATACCAAAAATAAAATCTTTCATTAATTTTACCAAAAGATTGATTGCCCATTATTTTAGTGTTGAGGTACAGAAATACATACTTATTTAAATATTGAACAATGCTGTGTATAACACTATTTATGTATTCTACACTATAGATTGCAGTTTACTGCTAACATAAGAAGGGGCTTTACATGTATTTAGTAAAGATGTAAATCAACATTATCTATCTTAGAGAAAAATGCATATTTATATTAGCAGATGCTTAGTACACATGTCTAGGGAAAAGAGAAAGAAACCAACACAAACATAGTAAAATCACACTGAATAAGTGATGTTATGTGTCTTTGTTATACCCATTTTGCAAAAATGTACACAGAACATGATGTTAACCAAGTCATGTACAAGCTGTTGAAATAAATAAAAGGAGACAACACAGTTGATGGAGAGAAATATTCAGGGTTGGCAATATTCTTTACTGTAGGATTATTTCAACTAGATTATGTTTCTGGAATTTAATGCACTCAACTACTCATATGCTCCAGCCAGTGCTTTTGCGGAAATCTCTCTCTGAAGTTCTTTATTTAAGAATGGCCACCTTAAAGCCTGTGACACAATCTTCTGAAATGTTGAAGCGTCCCTTGCTGTTTCTGATTTCAAATCTGTGTCTATTGATTCACTGTATATAGAGAGTATCCTGTTTAAATGATAAAACATTATGAGTTAGTTAAGCAAAAAGACAAGAATCTCCATGTTCCAGGGCTGGAAAATTCTAAAGTTCCCAGCCCTTCTAGGAGCAATTCTTCTCTTTTTGGAAGCAAATCTTCTGCAGCATTCCAGGTACAACCTGATCCTAAAAAAGACTCATTCTGGAATTAGACCTCCGAGTCTAGATACTCTCTGAATCTAGAGTTCTATATATTGTTTGCTGTAATGGAATATTAACCTCAGGGAAGAGACACATTAACCTTGGAGGTGATGGTTGAGTATATTTTGGACCCAGAATATGGACATTTGCACCATCACAGTTAAGACATTTGAAAATGAGAAGTATGATTTCCTCAGGTTGTACATGTCACTGTCAGGCCCTCTAATAGTACTGCCAAAGCAAGTATGAGAACAATAGCTTGAGTTATTATTTTTTTAAGAAAATCTTTTTCATCTCTTAAAATGAAAGAAAATCCCTCTCATATTCAACAGTTAATTTTTCAGTGTAAATGTGGCTGGTGTTATTATAACTTAGTGTATGCAACCAATTTTGAGGGATTCTCTTTGAGGTTTTATTAAAAGATGAACTGAATTGACTATATTTAAAAATGATTACAAACTCCCTAGAAAAACATACTATTGCCCAGTATAAGTTAAAATTACTTATACCAAGCAAACTGCCAATTCTGAGAACAGAACAAATTAATTCAGAAACAATCTAGTTATAAAGTTGATCTAATTATATAATTTTAATTACTTGTTGAAGTTTGCAACAATGATCTGAGAATGAAAGACATACAGGCATATAGAAATAGATCAGAGAAAGCCAAAACCTGAATTTTATATTTTATTATTTTATTATTTGTGCTATTTTGTTAGATTGATATTCCCTTCTATCCCAGAGCTTACATAGGGATCCCCCTTCATTTTATAAGCCTGAGGTAGGTTGGCATGAGACGCACTGAGTAGGCCAAAGCCACCATATGAGTTTTCCATGGCTAAGCATAAACTTTAGTCTGGGTTTTCCTGGTCCTGCTCTTAACACTTTAAACACTATAGCACACTTTTATGGCTATGAAGGTATGTCTGTTTAGATTGATTATTATGTACTGAGAGGGATTTAATTTACTTGCTGATTCTGAAGATATGTCAATTTATATCTATTGTTTATTATGTATTTAAGAGAGATTTAATTCACTGGCTATTATAGACTATTGAGAAGCAAAGATTAATGAAATGCAAAGCCATTTTAAGACCATTCATCATGCATAAATTTATTTATTTCACAGATAACATTTTGTAGTATCTGGCATTGACATATGCCTAAGGATTCTGTCTCACTAGGGATTACATAGGAACAGCTGTTTTGTATCTGTGCCTAGGATGAAAAAAAATACAATGATGTTATCACAAAACACGGAACAACACGGAAGTGTGTTCAAGGCACAACTGTTTTCTGCACTGACCATAGGAAGAACTCTGCCCATTAACTACTAGAATTAACTTTCAATCATTGATTATCTAACTTTAAAATTAAAGAAAGAGAATGCTGAGATTCATGCACACAAGAGTGGAAGTAATCAAAAGCATGTCAAAAGAGTAAAACAAAAGAAATAAAGAAAAGAAAGAACCTTATGCATTTCTCCATGAAGATCTCCTACCTCTTCTCTAGTGTCTATGGCAGAGCCAGGGGTGGTGGCAGCAGTGCTTACTGTGGTACTAGGAGCAGTGCCTGATGAAGTCACTGAATCGATCTCTCCTGCTACATCATTGATTTCCCGGGCAATGAGAGCCAAATCTTGACTGATCCTGTTGATGATTAAAGCAGCATTAGCAGCACAACCTAGGGGAACTGATCAATATCAGAGCTTCTAGTTGAGAATTGAAAACATGAAGCGTTTTCTTAGTTTTCTTTTTATAATATTTCCACAAAATTAATTGCAACTTAACACTGCTCTATAAAAACGTCACTTTTTTCTACCACCATTGTATAAATCCACCTCAACCATTTTTAATCCAGAATCCATTATACTGCTTTACATATGCAAGTACGTGGGCATCTGCTTATATATTGCAACCACCACTACCCTGTATTTTCTAACTTTATTAACCAAGGTTTTTAATTAGATTCTTTCACTAGAAAGACTGAAATCCAGTATCTCAAGGGGAAAAAATGTGTTTGCATAATGTGATTCTCTGCTCTACTTTTTCCTTCAAAGTCCTTTGCTCCTCAAATTTGATATACAGGGTCCTCTAACTTCTGAAGTATTTTAAAGGGAATGGAGCTGCAGAGGAAATCACTATCATCTCATTTCATTGATGAAAACCATTCTGTTAGCAGGAGGAACTAACTGAATACAACTCCAGAAAAATATTTTTGCAAATACATATTTCATCATAATCCTATCTCGGTACAATTGAGGGCTCAGTGCCCATACTTTTCCTGCTCAGAGCCCATTCCCAATATCATTGTTAACTTTGCTCATCTATTATTAGATCCCCCTTCCTCTTTGTTTCCCTCTCCTTAAATTTATCAATGTCTAAAAGTCCCTTGTCTCACATGGTCAATCTGTCTGACCATTGTTTATTAAATAGTTATAAAACATGGTCTTGGGGGAAAAATGACATGATTTAATTTTGTATGCATATGTATTCTGCATAAGCTATTCTGTGTTTTAAAAACTGGGTTTCAGAAAGATCCAATCTGAATATATTAAATAATATGCACTCTGTGTTTACTCTGGTATGGCCAGAATAAAAATAAGTTGGGTATTTTGTTGCTTTGTTCCTGTTACAAGTGTCCATAAACATACAAAGCTTTCAGGAAGTATAGAAAGTGGTCTACTTTCTGATATGTGTTTTGCTTATGAAAACAGTATTTTAAGATTTAAACTAACATATTGAATTAGAACTAATTAATATGCATTTTAATAAATAACAAATTTGGTTGAGAATAGAAAACATTCCAATTGCTTGCCATGCAATATAATTGAAAAAAAAATCTAAAATAATTATTGCGATATGTTGGCTGATCTATCAACTATTTGTGTTGTTACGCAAGTGTATTGTATTCTACTCAGATTAGGGAAGCCATTCTCAATTGAATTTTCGAATACTATGCAAAGCTATTCATGCACAACATGCCAATCATTTAATCCAGAGTTGAGGAACATTTTTGGTCTGAGTTTTTTTAAAAAAAGATCTTTAATCAGACAGGAGACAAACCCTTCCCCAAGTTTGCAAAAGAGACATTGCAAATTAGGGGTTGTTTATTTGGGAGATATGAAGCCCACCCACTATCCTTTATAGTCACCATCATTTTGCTGATGTATCTATGCAATACTTGTAGTATAATCAGACTAAATAAGCATACATTATTTCAGTTACTTTTAAAGGAAGTCATATTTACTTTTCATATGGTCCTAATCTTCTTTTGTGGAGGAAATTCTCAGAAAACCACTAAAGGCCCAGTATAAACCTTATAGCAATTCACACCATCAACTTGCACTAACAAACCAGTTACATAATTATTATCTTTCCATGTAACTAAATTAAATGTTTTCTGCATTACTCCTCATAGGGAACTGTGCAGGATGGGGAAAGACAACAACTTGTACCCAATGGTGTCATGTAAATGCCACAACTTATGTATTTGCATTAGATATCAGGACACCAGTAAGCATTTGCATGCTAACATCATACATGTTGCTATTTTTTTAGCATCATTGTGGTTTGCTGTAGACACTGCTGATCATCCTGATGGTGCCAAAATTTTGAGTGAAGGAGGGGCTATAATTAATGTCTTCTGCTTTTCACAGAATTGCTATTTCTTGGAAAGCCAACCTTGCTATTTCTTCTCGATGGGCAGTCCAATCACGAATGTAGTCCTCCTGTTCTTTTATCCTATGCTTGATGGCATTGCTACTTTGTACTGGTGTTCCAATGTTCTGCACTCGAGTAGTTTTCAGGGCTGGAGAAGTACGTAGACGGGCATGTTTAGGAGAATTACGGTTTGATCCAAATTCATCTTCTGAGGTGGAAGCATAATCAGTAGGAAAGCGCCTCCATCTTGAATTTACTAAATTAGTTTAATTATTGAAAAAGAATTATTGTTGTATTTATTACGACTTTAACAACATGATAGCATACCAAAGTTGCTTAATACTAAAACCCAAATGCCTCATTGAAGTGTTTACTGACTAATTTGAAACAAAAAATAAATAAATAGAATTTTGTTAAATAATAAACACTAATTGACAAAATGTGAAAAAAGTACTCTGTGTACAATGTTGAGTTAATAAGACAGAATATTAATATTAGTCTAAAATAATAAGACAATACAGTGAATCTGGTTTTTTTTTGAAAATCATGCCAATTTCAAAAAATGTGCAACTATATATTTAACAACACATAGAAAGATAAGTACTATTAATAGGATGATTTAGAGAAGAAAACTATAATTTGTATCATTTGAAATCCAGTTAGAAAATACTAGGAGACATTGACTAATTATTGTAACGGCACACTTTTGAGTTCACGGAGTTGTGAGGAAAACAGAGGTAGGAATATTGGGTTTGTTCACAGCCTTGTTTGTATATAAAAATGGTGGGAAATAATAACAGCAATAAAGACTGCTGTCATTTTTCTAAGAAAGAACAGTGGCAGATTTAACAAAGAAAATGTTCACTTCCACATAGACATTGAGAACCATTAAAATATTTTCTCCTTTTTAAAGCAAGTAAGGGAGGCTTATGATAACATAGCATCAATTCTTAGCGATGTAACAATACAGTGGTACCTTGGTACTCATTGTTAATTGGTTCTGGGAAGTGCAATGAGTACCAAAAATGATGAGTACCAAACATATTTTTCCCATAAGGAATAATGTAGTGAGTCACAAGGCAACCAAGATTGACAAGTTCTAGTCTGTGCGTTGAGTACCAAACAAATGATGAGTACTGGGACAAAATTTTCACTTTAAAATGTGTGGGGTACCAAATTTGATAGTTTCAAAGGAGTTAGGTACCAAGGTACCACAGTATTTCCAAAAAATAAAAAAGATAAAATTTCAATTATCTTTGCTGTCAAGCATGCTTTTTTTAATCAATTGAGTGAAAGCTTTGTTAAAGTCAATGACAATTGCAGGGTTTCCAGGCAGGTTGAGGAAGAGCTGATTGGAAGGAGGTTTTAGTGTGCTGGGGTTTTATTGTTGACACTGCTCTTGAGAAAAGGATTCCATTGGGGAAAAAACAACCTCCCCAATAGTAGGGGGCCAGGTGTATATGAAAATTTCACCAGGAAGGAATCTGTGTCTCCCCCTTGATAAAGTTCCAAATTAGTCATTACCTGTAAATTTTCTTAAAGTAATATAATTACCAAGTGCCTAAGTTTCATAGAATCATAAGGCTGGAAGGACCTTGGAGGTCTTCTAGTCCAACCACCTGCCCAAAGCAGGAATTCTTATACTATCCTGGACAAATGATTATCCATTTTTTTCTACAAAACATCCTGCAATGGAGCATCCACAATTTCGGGAAGCAAGCTGACTAATTATTCTGTCAGAAAATTCCTCCTTATTTCCAGGCTGAACTTCCCTCTAACAAACATTCACCCATTGCTCCTTGTCTTGCTCTCAGGTGCCATGGAAAATAAACTGATCTGACCTTGTTTGGTTTTTTTAACCAAACAGCAATGTTCAAATCAAACAAATCATTTACTAAAGTCATAAAGCCAGAAAAAATGAAATTGTGAGGCATTGAAAAGTGGGTGTCTAGTCTATTCAGACTGGTTAAGTGCAGAGATAACTTTTCTAGAAACTTAAGGGTTTTTTGTTTTTTTATTTTTTTGCTGAAGTTTTAAATAATGGCCATAACTGTGACTTGTAAATGAAGGCAGATAATCTTTAAATGAGTTTGGAATATAGGTTATTGCCCTGTTTAAAGAATGGAAAGCCAGTTATGACTATCATATTTTTTTTCAAATTTACCATGATAATTCTAACAAGCTTGATTTAATATCAAATTCTCAATATTCCTTTTTTTTTAACATTTAATAAGCAGGGGAAAAATACTTCTATCGACTGTAAACACAAAGTCATGGACAGTTCTGAATGGAGTTCAATCATCTTGGGCTAAGTATTCTTTGAACTCAAAATTCATCTATACCTTCAAATTGCTTATTCAAAATAAAATTCCAATTAGTTTTTTTTAAAAATACATATTTAAAACTAGTTCTGCAACTCAGCATTGTACAACATGAGCATTTAGAGAAAAAAATAGGGGTGAAAATTTTAAAATACATGATGTCCAGTACTCTACCACTGTAAGTTTCAACAGCAGGATCTGGGTCTGGAAGAAGATGATATATCTCTGTGTACAAAAATGTGTTATCATGTTATTGACACATACGGATTTAATGCATTTGTCTTAAAGGTAATAATTAAGTTAATTCCTCCGCTTTAAAAAGATGTGGAAATAATAGGAGCACTACTCGCACATTTCAACTCACTAAATTATTTCTGGCATTCAATTCAATTTGAAAATGTATGTATTGATCTACATTGCAGTGAGGAGAATCACAAATGAATTTTTAGTAACAAATTATTTGGAATAATAACGAAAGTTAAAAAGTGGTACTGCCTATCTATAATTAAGATAAAGCGTACTCATACTTACCAAGTTTTGGGAGAGAGTAGTGCATTGTATATGACTGTGTGGCAAATACTAAACTTTTCAGAGGATAATATTCTTTTGAATTATATACCCAGTGCATGGAATTTGACAATTGGAGAACATAAATGACCAAAGATGCTTTTCCAAAACTGAATTGAACTGAAGAAGCTTCTTGGATGAGAAGTGAAACAAAGAAGAACCAAGAAAATCCGGCTGCCTTTGGGACAACCATGACCTGGATGATTGAGAACCTCCATAAACAGGCTGATTTGAGTTTAAGGGTAGGAAAAGAAGCAGAAGGCTTTTCAGGATAAACTGCTCCTATTGCCTCCTTTAAAATGAGGTTAAGTCAGTCATTTTACAACTGTATTTCAGTAACACAATTTTAGGGTGATGTTGGACTGCAAATGGGTTGATGGAAGCCACAGGCAAAGCACTGTGGATGCTCAACCTTATTCTAGAGTGGTGTAAATTTACTGATGCTTCTGCTATTAAGCTCAAATGAAAGTCCTAAAGAAATGAAAACTGATTTATAACCACAGAGGATTAACAGAAAGGATGCTTAAGCTACAGCATATCATGCTCAGAAGTATGTAACAAGACTTCCATCCTGCAGTCAGATTTTAAATATGTCTGTGCATGCATAGCAACTTTCTCTTCAAGTTACCACAGCTAAAACTGTCACCTGATGCCCCATGATTTCATAAACCTTTCAAAGCAACAGTTGGTATATTCTGAATAGATAGTGTGGCCTTAAAAACATTAATGCAAATGTTATCCCTGTAGTAGTTCTTCAACTGCTCCCCAGAACGTTGATACTTAAGCAAGCTTTATAATCACCATATGGCACAAGAGCAGTATTTTGCAGGTATGCTTGTTTCCATTTATAGTATCAGTCACATGAAAATTACATGTCTTTGATGCAGACTCCAATGACTACCAGTAGCTGTATGAAACTGAGTAATTGGGCAGGCCACATACAATGATATTATGTAGAACACTGCAACACAAAATTAAGTCACTGCAGTTTAGGTTCAACATGAATCAAGCGTAAATGTTAGGATTGGGAAGCAAATCTACAATCCAGAATCCTTTAATCTTTTTTCAAGTGCTCAGGTATTGTAGTGAAAAAGCATATGGGTAGTCCTCAACTTACAACAGTTCATTTAATGACCATTCAATGGCACTGAAAAAAGTGACTTATGACTTATGACCCTTTTTCACACTTATGACCATTGCAGCATGGTCATGTGACCAAGATTTGGATGCTTGGCAACTGGTTCATATTTATGATGGTTGCAGTGTCCCGGGATCATGTGATCCCCTTTTGTGATCTTCTGATAAGCAAAGTGAATGGGGAAGCCAGTTTCACTTAACAGCCGGGTTATTAACTTAACAACTGCAATGATTCACTTAACAACTATGGCAAGAAAAGTCATAAAATGGGGCAAAATTCACTTAACAAATGTCTTGCTTAACAACATACATTTTGGGCTCAATTGTGATTATAAATATGTGCGTGTATGTATATATACACACATATACGCACATACACCCATGCACCATATATATACATATGTACGTATGTGCATACGTACACAAACACACAAACACACACACTAATGCTTTTTGTTTAATTTGACTTGATATTTTGTATGAGAACAAGCACCAATTTTAATAAGCCGCATGATCAAATGAAAATGGAAAGTGCTGAAAAATTATTAGAGATAAGATAGAAAGTATCTCATACCTGATGGAGAGTTATGGGCTGAAGACAGAGATTTAGATTTGGAATCTGATAGGCGAGAAATGCTGTTAGCTCTAATTCTAGGAGAAACTTTAGTACTGTCTGCTGGTGGTGTTAGTCTAATGCCACTTCTAATTATGGCGTCTGAAGTACGAGATGTAGAGCTTCTAGTTACTGTTGCTTCAGAGTCACTTCGTGCTGATAAAGAACCAAGTCTATTTCTCCGTGGCTGGGCAAGCAGGTCAATTCTTGAAATATTCCTCCTTCCTGATGGGGGCTTAGATGTAGAACTTGTAGTTGATACCTCAGAAGCAACTGATGCTTTATCTGCATCTGCAAGTTCACTATCTGACACTTCACCAAGCCGTGCTCTCCGTAACAGTGAAGTCCTTGTAGGGCGAGGCCTTGGAAGAGTGGTTGACTTACTTACTTGCCCAGTTGATGGGGAAGAAGATTTCAACTTAGCTAATTTAATTCCTTCTGTTTTGGAATGCAAATGTTCATCTGCTGAGGTAAAAGGAGTCCTTCCGTGTGATTTGCCAGAACATGTTTCCTGGTCAGAAGATAAAATATCAGAAATAGCAGAATGAGGTACACTAGACGTTTGATCATCATCTGTTAAATCTACTGAGGGCTGCCTTATTCTTCCACTACTCTGTGCAATCTTGCGTGCATCACCCCTTGAACTAGCTTCTGAGGAGCGGCCTTTTGTTTTCTTCTCTATTTTGTCACTGGCATTTGAACAAGATGACTTTAAGATATCTTTTGAGGGAGAACTAGTTGAACATCGATCTTTATAGAGGGTAGTAAAGCTTTTACGTTTCTGAGTAGTTTTCCTTTCACTGTCTCCGGTAACTAAACTAATTGTACTAGCAGTATCCACATCTGATTCAGGTGAAATGGAATTATCTCTATTGTAGCTGGGCGTGTCAGGTCCTTCATCTGTTTTATTTTCTTCACGCAGCTTTGCCTCAAGAAAAGCCATTACAGCTTCCGTATCTTTTAAAATAAGAGTTGTATCTAGACCAGGATCTGTTTCCACTGAATCACTTTTCTCACTTGCTCTGTTGGTAGATGTTAAAGAAATTGATGTAGTTCCTTGTTTATTAATATGAGGAATTAATTCTATGGGTATATTTGCACTTGGTTTATCTATAGTAAAGCTGCCTTGTCTTACTAATGGCTTTGAGGTTTCCTTCTTATCTCCACTAAGTCCTTTAGTTGGTTGCAATTTGGCTTCCTCGGCTTTCCTTCTTTTCCCTTCACTTTGTGCCACTTTAAATTCTGTTTTACCTGAACCACGCCCTAATGCCTTTTCTTTCATATCCAATTTATGGGAAACAGAAGATTCTTCTCTCCCTTTTTCAACCTGGCTTGCAGTTCTTGCAGAAGATAATTTAGCTGGGATCCAATGTGTCAGCTCATTTTGTTCTTGCTGAATTTTAGTTAAAGATTGCTTTACCATAGATGTTTCTTTGCCATTTTCATTTTTCTCTTTTTCAGAAGAGAGGCAACTACTGGAGTGAAAAACCGTCTTATCTGCTTTAGGAGAAAGGCCATTTATTGTCCTGCTCACTTTAGTTAGGCTTTTATCAGTGGTGTGTCCTATTTCTTTTTGAGAATGAGTTGGGGTTTCTTTCTCTTGAAGTTCTGTGTCCTGTTTTTCACCTATCTCTGATCTGTGATGGGCTGTAACTTTTGTTTTTTGTCCTTCGATAATAGCAATTTCCTCCTTTGGTAACTGCGGGAGCGTCCGCCTCTTTCGATCTAGGCTGGTTAAAGAGGTAATTGAGCCAGAACTTCTAATTGACAGGCCCGATTCATTGATGTCAGTGTCTAAAATCAAATCAAATGGAAACACAAGTTAAGCAGGAATCTAAGATTTAATATATGTGACAGACTAGACAAAATTAAAGTCTCTTTTCTTGTCACATGCACTTTTCAGATTTAAAATTGAAATGCAATGCAATCTGAGATCGACTATAAAAATATAATTATATTTCCATAGGAGCTGTGGAAAAGTGAATCATTGAAAAGAATGAAATGCATTAATCAAACCAAAAATGTGACTAAAAAAGATGATTGATATAGTATAAAAAGAGCTGCAGGTATTAGATGCGGTACCATTTTCTAGATGAACAAGCGCAGATGACTCCATCCGTACTTCATTTTCTTCATGTTTTGTATGATTAGCAGCCAGACTAGCCCACTGTGACACCCAGCGCTTGCTTCCAGATGTGCCAGTGCTTTCCTGATATGGGATTTTAAAGAAGATCAGTTACACACCCAATAAAACCAGACAATCTAATCAAAAATTTCCTATGGTAAATATTTACAGGATCAGGTCTTATGCACTAAAGCAGGAAGCTGAAAAGTTTGAAGAAAATTAAGATATAAAACAAGTTATAATTGTTTAAAAATTCACACTGTAAGAGTCTTTATAATCTTACCTAGGTAGTATAGAATAACTCAAAGTGGAAAGTTTGCTGAGAATGAGGTAGAGTGTAAATGCAGCCAATAAATGCATCAATAAGTAAAATCAAAGATCAGCACCAGTTTAATATGGTGTAATCATTTTTTAAAAGATCATTGTCAGGGTTCCATCTAAGTTCTGACAGTCCATTCAGCAGTCAGACACAATTATATCCAAGTAAGAATTTATTAAAGAAACCATGTTGGTACATCTGGGAAAAACCTGAATCTGAAG
>JANHFL010005494.1:0-15846 GCA_032468155.1 Oxyrhabdium leporinum
TTTGTTGTGCTTTTTTGATGATGTTTTTGATGTTAGGTGTCCATTTTAAGTCTTGAGATATGATAGAACCTAGAAACCTGAAGGTCTCTACTGTTGATACCTTTGTAAGAGGCAGTAGTAAAGGAAGGTTCTACCACCATTTCTATGGTTTTGAGTGTGTTTAGTTCAAGATTGTTCCAGCTGCACCACAGGGCTAGTTGTTCAACCACCCGTCTGCATGCAGATTCATTGTCGTCTCGAATGAGGCCAATCACCATTGTATCATCTGCAAACTTCGGTACCTTAATAGAGGGATCTTTTGAAATTCAGTCATTGGTATATAGAGAGAAGTGGAAAGAGCACACAGCCCTGTGTGTGTGTGCTCTACTTGTACAGGTATCTGATGTGATTTTGCCTAGCTTCACCTGCCACTTCCTGTCTGTTAGGAAGCTTATGATCCATTTTCAAGTGTGGTCAGGTGCAGCTAGCTGATTTAGTTTAGTTACAAGAATATCTGGAATGATGGTATTGAATGCTGAGCTGAAGTCTACAAAGAGGACCCTTGCATAGGTCTTCGGAGATTCAAGATGTTGTAGTGCAGAGTCATATTAACAGGATCATCTGTGAATCTATTTGCTCAGTAGGCAAGTTGTAAGGGATCTAAAAGCAGATCCGTGATGGTTTTCAGATGGGCCAGCACTAGCCTTTCAAAGCCTTTCATAACTATAAATGTTAGAACAACCAGTCTGAAACCCTTGATGGGAGGGTTTCTTTGGCATTGGGATGATAGTAGAGTGTTTGAAGCAAGAAGGAACATAGCATATATGTAGTGATCTATTAAAGATTCAGGTGAAGATGGGGGCTAGTTGGTCAGCACAAGCTTTTACACAAGAAGGAGTTATCTTGTCTGGGCCTGGTGCTTTTCCTGGCTTTTGTCTGTAAAATAGACCTTGCACCTAATTTTGTGCAAGGTCTCACAATTCATAGTATGTACGTGTGTACACACACACACACACACACACCACTATATGCAAACATTATGAGTTTCCTTATAATTTTTAGCATGATGTTATCCAGTTATATATATTCATCCCTGCCCAGGCAGCTAATGTAGATGTAGTGCTGACCCAACACCTGGAGGTTATGAGGGTCTGGAGGGTGAAGAACCAGTTTTTACTTCATCCTAAAAAGTTATATATTATGTGCCATTCTTAACTCTGGATAGATAGCACTTACCTGAGCAGAGAAGGTGTCTACTTTGGGAATTTTTCTAGACTTTCACCTCCTGATTGAAGAATAGCTGACGGCTGTGGCTAAAGTAGGCCTACTTCACCTTTGCACCAGTTTACGACCAATCCTAGTCCAGAAGGATATGCTCATGGTCACTCCATGTCTTTGTCACTCCTAGGTTGGATGGCTCTAGATCACTTCATATGTGGCTCGTCTTGAAGACCATGTAGAAGTTAAAACTGGTCCAGAATGTGGTGGCACAGACACTGCTGAATACCTCTGAGTTCATCTGCGTTACACCTCTGTTGCATGAGCTACTCTGGTTCCCAGGGCGTTGTGTTTTTTGGGGGGAGGGGGGGATACAGTTCAATGTGCTGGTCACCACCTTTAAAACCCTATGTGGCATTGGGTCATGTCATTTTTGGGACCACCTCTTCCATCAGATCAGATACAGTTGACACAATCCATCCCCTTTCCTTAAATCATCATCATCCTCTTTTAACAACCCAATAATCCCTTGCAGAGTGGAGTCTGGGCAACTGAATGGCACAAAGCCAACTGGGTGTCCTTTGGCCAGTCAATTTCTCCCAACCAAAAAAGACAATGGCAAACCCCTTTTGAAAAATCTTGCCAAGAAAATTGCAGGTAGTCTTTGTTTTTTATTCAGGAGGTTTCAGTTGCTGATTAAAGAAGGAGATTTACATTTGCAGTTTTAAAATTATACCCGAACATGTAACTTCTATCTCAAGTCAATGAATACAGTAGTGTATTATATCCGTTAAAAACTTCTGTTATGAGCTAACTCCGAATTGACATATATTACATAAATGGAAAGACTTTAGAGTCCAATTATCTTGGAAAACATGGAATTCCTTCTCCTACCTTACTCCACAAAGAAATGGCATGACAGCACCAGTTTAATCATTAACAATATAAACAATTCAAGACTGAAAACAGAAAGGAATGTTTTTGTTGAAGAACATTGATGGAACACGGAGCCTTTCTACTTTAGATCAGTTAATAGGGCTAAATGATGGAAGTTATCTGCAAGAGAACTATCACCAGTCAAGAAGCACAGAAAGACAACATTTTTCAGTTAACCCTAAGTGATTCAGAATCCTCAGTATTTTAGAGGACTGACCAGTATTTTTAAAACAATAAGGCCATATTTTAATTTATAAAAGGTTTTTAGATTTTTATGGTTTAATATTCCAAAGTATTAGGAGGCATGGAATAAGGAATTGGAATATCCAGTTCATCAGTGCCAACAGAAAGCTATTTTAGCCCATGAGTCACATTTTAATAGATTTACAACAATAATTAATTCAACAATAACAACAAAATCATTATACTAGACAGTTCTGTTTTCCAGGAAGAAAACTGGCACCAACTAATTGTCAGACATGCAAGCCTCCATGTAAAATTATCCCAGAAGGCACACTGATTTTCATGGATGCTTATATTCTATAAATAACAATCCAATGGCACACATGCGCACACACACACACTCAAAATCAGGAGTCTGGTAGCACTTTTTCCAATTATATAAAAAGGAATAAGCTTTCATGGGCTTCAACTCACTTCATCAGATACATGCTCCCTTCCCCCCCATGTCACCCCAATTTAAATCCCACATCTGTGAAACCACTCCATGCGACTGATGAAGTGCAACTCACAAAAGCTGATGCGATAATAAAATTTAAACAATAATAACACAATCCAGAACTATGGAAACTAGCAAGAAGATGCCGTAAAAATAATTTAAAAAACAGGTGTTTGTTTTTTTTAAAAAAATGACTTTTACAACAGCTAAAAATAAAACTTACACTGAATGTTTTATGATTTACAACATAAATTAGTTCTATAAGGGAGATGGGCAGTCTCTAAATATGATAAATAAATAAATAATATCCAGTTTTATAGTCTATTAGTATTACTAATAATCAAATCCATATATCCTTCCTTCCTTCCTTCCTTCCTTCCCCTCCTCTCTCTCTCTTTTTTCTCTTTCTTGATTATTAGTTCTTGTTAGTTTTTATATACTTCATCAGAGAGATTTATGCAGGAGGCAGAGTTAAAAAAGACAAGGTCATGTTTACAGTTGTGTGACTGGAGCCCCGGCCCTCTTTTACAGTATATGCAACAGCCCTAAAGAGGCTTTGGTTGCCTAGCTGTCACATTAAATGTTTTGATGTCTTCTTCTTCTTCCTCCCCAGGCACCATTGTCCTTCTTCTGGTGCTTTTAGCTTTCTATCCAGCCATAATCTGATGAGGTCCTCCTGTTCCTGTTTGGCACACTCACTGCCTTGCATTTTAATGCAATTGAGCCCTTCTGTAGGACTGAAGGATGAGAAAGAACTAAAGTGCAGACATTGCCTGCTCTTTTCCTTCCTGCTTAAACCTACATACATCTGTAGAAAGTCAGCACCCACTCTCCTAGAAGAATGAAATATTTTGAGGAATATTTTTTTTTTAAAAAAAGGCAGATTATTATATTTCTCAAAGGAGGAAATGGAGAAACATGCTCTTGGAGACAGAAAGCAGCCCCCACCTTTTCTTAATAGCCCACAGCAGATGTCAGCACTTAAGAGATAAAGAGCTTATTGAAAACTAGATGATTCTATTCATAGGCAAAGCAAATACTGCAGACAATAATCCATTCAAGACAGGATATTCTGCAACAAAGGCAGAACGGTAGGATTAGAAGCAGCCATCACCCAAGATCCAAAACAGGAAAATGTCATTAAGCTAAAATAGGAATTGCCCTACACCTTTTCAGAACACAAGTACCTTTATTGCATCATCCGCAGAAACATCAACCAAACTTAGCTCAGACAAACACCTAGGATTTGTACTTTGCCTATAGAGCCAGCTATGACCCCTACATAACCCCTACATGGCCTCATGGGAGTCTGACAACCGCCAATAGAATACATGTTCTTGCACAAGAACAGGAAGTTCAAGTGCAAAGCTCAAAGAAGGTATAAAAACCTCTCACTCTCAACTCCATGTGGTTCATCAATAAATGGACCTTCTTTCCAATTAGCCTGCAGCCTCCATTTTGTCTCCGGTGCCTTTCTCCCAGCTTGGAACTGAACCAGATGGATATTTCTTCCCACACATCTGTCTCTATGAAATCAATTCCCTTATTCAGTGGACCATAGTACTACCATTGCCCATAAAAGAAAATGTATACAACTTTAGATACACATTTCTTGCCCCATTAAACCATTCTCTCAATGACAAGAGGCTATGAATAAGTGATAAGACAGTTAAAGCAATGGCTGTTTATCTTGGTAACATAAAATATCTAAAGGAAGATATTTTTGAATAGTTTCAAACCCTGTAATCATGGCACCCCCATCAAATACTTTGCAAGCCAATTAATGTCTATAAAGAGGAGAGAGGGAAGTCTACAGAGGGCTGAAGGAAGCGGAGAGGAAAAATTTGCAAATAAATGGAATTAAAGCCTGTGTGTAAAATTTTCCATGAATTCTAAGTGTTCTCCAGGAACTGGATTGTGTAACAAAGGTGGATACAAGTGGTATATAGAATATATGCTACAAGCAAAACCAATTAAATTTTTTATTTCAAAATTGGATATAGGAAACTAATTTCCTATAATATCTTGAATGCAAAAACAAACACCTTTCTCTTAAGCAACAAATCTGGGATATAGATTTTTTAAAAAGCCTAAGTAAGATTATTTATCATTATTTATCATTTGCACCCAAAAGGGTTCTGATCAGCCACATATTTATCCTCCATTCCAATTTTAAAATTTCAAAAGCCCTTCACTTCAATCAGTTTGGATACCATGCCCTCATAAGTCTTTCTGGATGTTTTAAAGGTATTCCTATGCATCTCTTGGTTGTATCCATGTTCTGATGGTTCAATAGAAACTCTAGGCCAGTGGTGGTGAACCTATGGCACACGTGCCACAGGTGGCATGCAGTGCCCTCTCTGTAGGCACGCATGCTGTCACTCCAGCTCAGCTCCACAGCGCATTCGTGCGTGCCTCCTGCCGGCCAGTTGGCCTTCAGGTTTCTGCCCTGCGTCGGGGCACATGTGCAGGGGCAAGGCATGCATGCAGGGGGCGTACTTGCCCTCCTTGCATTTAGGGTTCGCCAAAAGGTTCGCCATCACTGCTCTAGGCCATATGCTATTATAATGTTCCTTATACAAGGACTCTGGACAGACCCTTATATATCCTGTCTTGAAGAAATATTCAGGTAGGGAGTGAAATTTCTGCTTAATGCGACTCCTCGCAGTCTGCTCCTTGAAAATACTCTCAAATTGCCCAGTTCTGTGTTACTATTTGTATATGTCATACCATAACTTTGGATTGGAACAACTTAGAATACTGATAGTCCTTGACTTACAATAGTTCATTTAGTGACCATTCAAAGTTACAACGGCACTGAAAAAACTGATTTTCACAGTTATGACATTTGCAGCATCCCCACGATCATGTGATCAAAATTCAGATGCTTGGCAACTGCTTCATATTTATGACTGTTGCTATGTCCCAAGATCATATGATCATCTTTTGTGACCTTTTGACAAGCAAAGTCAACAAAAAAGCTGGATTCATTTAACAGCTGGTTTTTTGCGGTGATTCACTTAACAACTGATGAAAGGTTGTAAAAATGGGGCAAAATTAACTTAAAAAATGTCACACTTAACAACATAAATTTGGGGCTCAATTGTGGTCATAAGTTGAGGATTACCTGTAGTCTTTTGTTTGGTTTTTAATTTTATTTTTAGATTCCAGTATACTTATTGTATTTCTCCTATACACATCCACATGTATACAGAAGGATGTAATATGGTATCTAGGGTCTCCTGCTTAAGCAGAGGGTTGGACTAGAAGACATCCAAGGTCTCTTTCAACTCTGTTATTCTTTTACTATTGGCTCACCTTTATTCAATATTTTGTTTGTCTTTGGCCTTAGGGTTGTAATAAAATTGAATTGAATTGACCCCTTTCAGCCATTCCTTGCGGTCACGTGAAGGAAGCTGGAGTTGCTAAATTTGTAATGTAAAATACAAGAGATGAGTTATTATTCCCTTGATGCCATGACCAAACCAAGCCTGCTACCAGCTGACGTTCCATTCCTGCCAGATGTTGACCTTTGATTGTATGCAATTGGATCAAGATTCATCTACAGGAAGTGGGTCAACAGACTGCTGAAATGTTTGTGCAAGTTGACAGGGTAGGCAACAGATGGTTTTGAATTCTCTGCTCAGAATACCACCAGCATTCTGAACTTTCACCAGGCAGATGGGCTGATCATATGATTGCATTCAATTAAGGCTTTCTTTCTGAAGGCTGTCCTTGAATGCTATGGATTGAGGATGATGAGGTGGTTCTCCTATCCCACAAGATCTGTAAAATCCTGTAAAACTTTTCCCTTTCAGCTTATTCTGCAATCAGGTCAAATCATTGTATCAAATAACAAGATATACTCTGATTTTTCATTTAACCTGTTTCACTTTCCTTCCTGATGATTTACCAGCTAACCGCCATCTAGTGTCTTCTATCTTTGCTTCTTATTGCTTCTTATTCTAGTCTGACATCTGACAACTTTTAGTATCCTGCCATCTTCTTCCTCCCCATAGTCTACCATATGTTCTTATGAACTTTAGATAGCCTTATATTATTTATATTCTTATGAAATTGGGTGCAGCTTATCCACAGATGGGCTTATCCACAAGTGGTAACTTTTAAAAATACCTATATATTCTGTATTTACTGTGGTGGCACAGTGATTAGAATGTAGTACTGCAGGCTAATTCACTGCCCACTCCAGGAGTTCAATCCTGACCAGCTCAAAGTTGACTCAGGCTTCCATTCTTCTGAGGTTGGTAAAATGAGGACCTAGATTCTTGGAGGCAATATGCTAACTCTGTAAACCACTTAGAGAGAGCTGTAAAGCACTCTGAAGTGGTATACAAGTCTAAATGCTCTTGCTCTTGCTACTGATGGATATGTTGGTCCCCAGATAAGTAGACTCTCAAATTTTTAACCAAAACGTCATAAAAATGTGCCACACACAGATACTCCAGTTGTGAAAACTAACATATAAATATTTTGAAGGTCAGTTTATCCATGGATGGTGAATTCTCCATAGTATTTTGATTATAAACTTGAGGGTCATTTTATCTGTGGATAGGCTCATATGTGAATATATATGATATATTTCTAGACTGAAGTTGCATTTCCAGTTCTACAGCATAGTGTTGATCAAAAAGGGGGCTGTGAATAGTCTCCTTACATGTATTTAACTTGGCCATTGGTGGGAGACCTCAAACAAAGTTTCTTTACTCCAAGTTTCCAGAAGTGACTTACATTTTTCTATCTTAACAATTATTTGCTAAGTCATTTTATTTCCCCTTCAATGTTTCTGCCCAAGTTTCATACTATTGTTTGTAGTTTAAGCATCTGTGGAATTTAAGTGGTGCTTCCTCTTTTAAATAATTTGGCATGATGATGACAGGATCTCATTTGGAAAAACCAAACTAATTATGCACTCTATTAATAGCTGAGCTATATTTTGCTACAATTTTCATGAATGTTTGAAGCGGTTGTGGAAAGCTGACGTGATAGTTGCTCCAGGAAAGATTAACAAGAACATACAATCTTTCATAGAAAATGGGGATCTTTTCTGTTCAAATAACTTCCTTGTCCATTTGTTTAAAAAAAACACATAAAATTTTCCTCATAAGACACAAAAACCTACAGGCACAACAAACATGTCAGGAGAGAGAAGAGCTAATTCAAATCCCAATTCTTAAAATGAGACCAAATTTTAGAAACAAGAAAATAGCAATGCAAACAATTGCCCAGAAACATTCACTTCATAATATGAAATGAAATGAAATAACTGCTTACCTGATTCTTGAAGATTCATGTGATGTATTTGACAAACCACAAGACAAAAGTTGACATGGATAACTACATCTGGCAATAAAAAAAATATAAAACATGTCAGATCTACCTGGTTTATTAAACAGTGACAGAGTGCTTGTCACTCTGAGTATTTTGATAAAATTCATTAGAATGTGTTTCAGATCTCAATCTCTACCAAGCCACTAAGGTAGAACTGGTCTCCGGTAGGGATATTTTCAACTTTACCACCTGCACCACTCATAGTAAAATGTTAAAGAAACAAGGTATAATGCCCAGTTTAAAGTATCTGGCTCCTTAGAAAATGTCCAGGACCCCTCTACCTTATATGTATGGGATAACTTAAACAGATTATGCTGACACTCGTGGTATAAAGCTTTATCTAATAACTTATTTTACCAATTAGCTGGCTGTATTTCTATGTTAATTAGACTGAAAATTGTCAACCAATGTAAAAAATGCTAAGTCTACTGAGGACGAGACAGTTCTTCACTACAGATAGTCCTTCACTTATGACCATGGTTGGGACTAGGGGATCTGTTGCTAAGCAATACAGTTGTTAAATGAATTGTATCCAATTGTACAGCCCTTTTTTGCCATGGTTGCTAAGCAAATCACTGCAATTGTTAAGCCAATCACTGCAGTCATTAAACAAATCTGGCTTCCTCCATTGATTTTGTTGTTGTTGTTGGAAGCCTCCTGGGTATAGGAGAAGAGCAGGCAGAGATGGGGAGTAGAGTTAAGCATCTCATCATATTAGAGTCATTACATTCCCACAAACAATCCAAGTCCAACACCTCTTGAATTCTGTTGACTCTTACCTGGCATCAATTTAGTGTTGAACTTTAGTAGACTAGATTCTTGTGTATAGGCTTGAATAAATGTGATGCAACTAAAAAATGGTCCAGTCATAGACCAGTCTCTGGACCCCTCTCCAGACATGAGTTTGGAAGAGGAGGATGAGGGTAAGTCAGATCCTGGCATCTCTAGGGAAGAGAGCATGGTGTTGTAGAGATGTGTGGATCAGAGAGTGGAGGGCCCCAACCAGATGGAGCAGCCTCAGCCCAGATGTTTAGACAAGCAGCAGGTTGAGACAGAGCCAAGCGAGCCACAGCTGTGGTAGGTTAGCCTGGAGGATCCATGTGGGAAATGCAAGTAGCTGCTGGCAGTCAGCAAGGATGAGGAGATGGAGTCTACACCTCTTCCCAATCCAAGGATGTGCAGAGTGGAGAAAAGATAGGCACAACACTGGTTGACCAGGTTATTCATAAGGAGGCAGTCTTGCCTATTGTGAGGGGCCATACTGATGTTGCCCATTTAATTCTGCCAAAGTAAGAGTGTTTACTGGAACAATGTGTCCAGTTCCTTGACCGGTGCTTGTGTTTTGTGCTTCTTACTTTTGATGTCATGTTTGGATGTTGGACTAATTTGGGACTGCAATTGTTTTGTGGACTGAACCTTGTCAAGAACTCCTGTTTCTCACCAGTTTGGCTGAGTGTGGCAACTGGACCCACTCGTTGTGGGAAAATACTTTTGAACTACTAGAGGTTTGACTCTTTGCGGTGCGCGTGCGTGTGCACATGTGGAGCAGGGCAGCACGGGTCATGGTCCTTTGCACCTGACATTGGGAAGGTCACAAATGACAGTCACTTGACCTCAGGAAGTTACAACCATCATAAATGTGCAACAGATGCCAAGTGTCTAAATCATAATCATGTAACCACGGGGACACTGCAAGTCATAAGGGCAAGGACTTATTCTTGGTTTACAGGTAGTCCTCGACTTACAACTATTTGTTTAATCATTGTTTGACATTACAACTGCACTGCAAACAGTGACTTATGACTGATACTCACACTTAAGATCATCCCAGCATCCCCATGGTCTCATGATCAAAAGTTGGATTCTCGGTAACCATCCTTACAATGGATCATGTGATCAGCATTTGCAATCTTCCTCCCCAGCTTCTAACAAGCAAAGGCAAAGGCAAAAAAATGGATTCATTTAGCAAATATGTGATTCACTTAACAATTGCTGTGACTTGCTTAATAACCATGGTCATAAATTGTGTATGATTCACTTAACAGTGGAAATGATGGCCCCAATGGTGATCATATGAACAGGATTTGTAGTTACCTGGCAGGAGAAATCAGCCAAAAATAACATTGAGTAGTAAATTCTTGCAAAAAAAAAAGGATATAAAAAGGCTATTCAACTTTTCATACTGAGCTGAAATAAATTGAGGGAGGGAGAATCTTGCTTAGCTGTAAATTCCATTTAAGAGTTCCACCTCCTCTCATCTTTCTGTGGCACAAATGACAAGGGATAATTTAAACCACCAAGTGCCAATTTGTTTGAATTAATAGAAGACAAGATGCTGATGAGAGTGGAAAAAAGAGAACAGCAAAACCCTTTCCAATTCTGTATTACCTATTGAGTAATTATCTAATCATTCCTTTAGAGAAATAGAAAGTGCCTCGTATTATTTTCTTCCCTCCTTTATCCCTGTACTACATAGCAAGTGACACTTTAATGCTGTCATGTTAAACAAGAAGCTAAATAAAAGATTGTGACAGCTTCCTTTCCGTTCCAAGGTAAAGTTTCTAAACAACTGACTTTCAGAGAGAAAACTTCCAAGTTTTTTGGTTGGCTCCTACCTAGGCAAAGTGCAAACAGAGTCAAGATTCGTTTGTAATAATCTCAGTGAGCAATGGGAAAGCTTCATTCCCACAGATGGATATAAATAGAATGATTACCCCTTGTGCCCAAAATAGAGAGAACTTAATTTATTTCCTGAGCCAAACAGCATTCAACAAAGCTGTTCCCTTTCATAAAGTGTTAGAAATATTTGCTACTTTTTTTTTTTTGAGATTGACCTTGGAAGATGGGGAAGAGATGCTGTCTAAGGAATGATCAGATAAAAAGGAGGAAGAGCAGCTCACAAGTGAGTACTGACAGAAAGAATGAAAGAAAGAGAGAAAGAAGCTGAGAAAGAATCAGCCCTAACTTATCAGGCAGTAAAAACAGACGGTGAGAGATTTGTACTTTCAGACTTACAAGATTCCATGAATGCAGCCTTACAATAACATAGAATTCATACACTCATGTTTTCTGTCTGGTCTACTTGGGAAACTTGGGAATAAATGGTAAAAGACCCCTCCTGGGTAGAGTCACATCCAAAATGCCCAGTGGAAAATAGACTTTGACCAACCATGAAGTTCTCAAACAGCAGATCTCGATTGGAAATAAAGATGCCATCCAAATACAATCCAAATGTTGGATACCAATACTTTTGGGGGATTCCAGACTCAGATATCCTGTCCTACATACCCTGAAAATCCTTCATATTCAATGTATTCAGTAAAGATACAAAAATGCCCTCTTCTGTTTTAGTCTACTTACCTATTGAGAGCATATCATTTTGGGTCTTCATTTAAAAGAACTTTGCTATACATTTTCCTGTGGGTGGATTGCCAATCCCAAACAAAGCAAGATAGAAGGAGAACTAGCAGGGACAAAGTTGAACTAGGATTTGTCCTTCCTCGGGATAAAAGAAAAGAAAGGACTTGTCCCAAAGGTGCTTTTTTGAAAAGCAACCAAACTTTCTTTGTTTTTCCTTGAAGACATTTCACTTCTCATCCAAGAAGCTTCTTCAATTTGAAAGGAAAATGAGGTGGTCAGGATTCTAAATGTGTGTGCATTTATGTTTATGTTTGTATGTTTTTACAGCAAAAAAGGCTCCACGCCCTCAAAAAAGGTGGCACTATATTTCAGGGTTGGTTCTTCTTTTTCGCATCTCCTGGACTGATGCAAAATTGCATATTTGCCCAGTCATTAGAGGAAGGACTGCAAGGGAGAAGACATAAGCACCCTGAAAATTTTGTTTCAAAAAATAAAAATAAAAGCCAAGAAACCCAAACACACAATTGTACTTTTTAAACAGTAAATATCTCCTATCCTTACTCCAACAGAAAAAGACCAGCAAATGTATGTCTAGATTGTTGTATTAACAGTCTTAGTGGGATTTTATTGAAGGCAAAATCTGCCCTTTCAAGCTGGTAATAAAATGCTCCATTCCACACGCAGTTGACTCCACTCCAGGAAGCATGCTCAGGATTAGAAACAGCAGACCTCTGAAGACCAGTTGCTGGGGAACAGGAGATAGAGTTAGATATTGCTTTTATGAACAGCTTGCAAGCTTCTCAGAAGCAGTTGGCGAACTGTGGAACTACAATGTCCTTGGTGCAAACTAACTGGGCTCTCCTCTACATCTCCAATGAATTTCTTCCAACACATAGAAACATAGAAGCTGTACCCACCCGCATGCAGTTATCCACAACTGCATGTTATATTTTCCTTGGATAAAGGAGGAGTCAACATTAAGGATGGTTTGAGTCAAGGTCACACACCAAATAAACTATTTGGCATATGTCTTTGTATCGGTAAGCTACTGCCTGGTTTTCATACGTAGGGAAAATATTCACAACTTGACTACCTGGTCAACAGATATCTCCACATTAGGACTGGAAAGTCAACAGATCCATGCCATCCTCTTTCTAGCCCTACTTAGCCATTAAGTTCAAAGGGGGCATGAAAACTCATGAAATTCATCTCCAATTACAGAGCCTACCACTGAGACAGGACAAGAAGCTCAGTTCACAGAAGGATTCCACTCTCACATCCATGAACAAGACTAAGGAACTCAAAACAGACTGAAAAGTTTGCATGCCCTGTTTAACTTTCATGTTTGAAGGGACTTTCTTGCCAAGAAGGAAAGCAGACATTTAAATATTACAATTACACTAAAGCCCTAAAGATATACTGAAATGAGCAGAAGCACTAAACATTAGGGTTTGTGCAAAGTTTTGAAGCTGCACTGGGGTTTAACAAATTTCCTGCAAAGCTGGTTCATAAAACAGTGCAACAAGATGCTTCTAAAAACAAAGCAGAGCAGCAGAACTTCTCTGACTTGTCTAGGCTTTTCTGACTCCTGGAACTGCCAATCAAAGCTCTGTTACAAGATCAATTTGGCTTCCCTGATATGAAGAGCCATATAAAGGCAAGGCATATCTATCTCATACACCAACTGTAATGAATATTTTGGCTGTCTGGTGGATAAAGTCACAATCAGCTGCATTCTGGTTGAGATGATGCTCTCAAGTGAGTGTTTTGTGGCGAGTAGAGTATGCGTCTGAAGAGCTTTCTGATTCAGGAAAGGGTACAATTACCACACCAGATGGAGTTGTGCCAGAAAGATGGGCCTCAGCTAGCAAAAGTATCTTCAGAAGGACTTCTTCTCAAAGTCTGAATAGCTTAACAGTTTCATAACGGGAGAAGTGCTCTGTTAAATAGACACATCTAACCTTAAATTCAGCCAAGTAAGCAATCTGTGTAAACTGTTCAGAAAGGCATTGCATGATCTCTGTACTGTCTGAGAACCCATGTGCCACATTTGGCATCAATTGCAACTTCCGGATAATTGTCAAGTGTAGCATCACCATGGAAATCCATTTGCATTCAGCTTCATGCCTACTACCTCTAGGTTATTCACCAACCATTAGGCCCAGAACATTAATTATCAGCAATAAACACTTAGCAGTTAAGTACAGGTGACTGGATATACACCTTCCTGGGTTTTGCCCTTCATTCTCCCCCCTCCACTTTCCTTCTCTTCCTTCTGTTATCAGTTCAGTGAGATAAATTGATAGCTCCTTCTAGGCAGAGAACAGCTGCTACTTCGTTTATTTTGAGTTTGGGCTTATTTATGACAGTTCTGCATAATTTATTAAGTATATCAAATAGATCAACACATCTATCAACATAGCTATCTTTCTAAAAATGCTGTATCTACATGTATAAATATATAAAATTACTATATTATTATAGGCAGTCACCAGGAGTCAAGACTGACTTTAAAAAATGCAGTATAAGCATTTAGTAATATAGTACATACAAACTATGTAACATGTATTTGTGTATATGTTATTCATATATGTATATAATATACATTTCTGATACATAAATTATTATATAACATACAACAATTCACAGAGAAAAGAATACTAGGCCAAGGGATATAGACAGAATGCTGTGGGATCAACAGACATATTACAAATTTCAGAAGCAACTGATTGGTATTCTCAAGACTAAAGCAAGATAGATGTGCCAGTTAATAAACAATCCTTTGTCCAGAAGTCAAACTATGGAGGATTCTCTCGTCTTCCTCTTTAACTTTCCATGGTGCTCCCTTCTATGGGGTTTGGCCGTTTTCTTGCAGGCATTTCATTCACCAAACTACATTGCATCATCAGCATTGATGATGTTACTTAGTTTGATAATGAAACATTTTCTAGAAAACAGCCAAGCTCAAAAAGCACCCAATGACCCCATAAAAAGGGAGCACCATGGAAAATTAAAAGAGAAGATGGGGAGACTAGGTTGACTATAAATGTTCTCTTCTATCAGTATGCTCCCTATTGCCTGGGCTTCCTCTTATTTCTCTTTCCAAATCTTGGGCAGGAAGACACTTTTTTCAAACTAAGCCCTACCTGCAGTCATCCATGCTAGCAATAGCACTTAGACTTATATACCGCTTTAAAGTGCTTTACAACCCTCTAAGCCATTTACAGAGTCAGCATATGGCCCCCAGCAATCTGGGTCCTCATTTAACCAAACTCGGAAGGATGGAAGGCTGAGTCAACCTTGAGCCTGGTGAGATTCGAACTGCCAAACTGCAGGTGGCCAGAAGTCAGCAGAAGTAGCCTGCAGTACTGCACTCTAACCACTGCACCACCGCAGCTCATGATCATTATTTCCCAAGAATTCCAATACAGTATAGATACAATGCAAGGTCATTTTGGGAGGTGAAGATAATCTTAGATGTCAACTTTATTTCAAAACTATTTTAAAAAGTAATTAGAAAAAACCCACAGCCAAGTACAGATGGTCCTCAACTTACAACTGTTCATTTAGTGACTGTTCAAAGTTTCAACAGCACTGAAAAATGTTTTTCACACTTACGACCATTGCAGCATCCCTATGGTCACATGATCAAAATTCAGATGATTGGCAACTGACTCATATTTATGATGGTCGCAGGATCCAGAGGTCCCATGATCCCCTTTTGCGACCTTCTGACAAACAAAGTCAATGGGGAAGCCAGTTTCACTTAACAGCCATGTTACTAATTTACCAACTGCAGCGATTCACTTAAGAACTGTGGCAAGAAAAGTCATAATATGGGGTAAAATGGGATAAAACACACTTAACAAGTGTCTCCCTTAACAACAGAAATTTCAGAGTCAATTGTGGTCGCAAGTTGAGAACTACTTGCAGTATAACAACCATATAGGAAACTAGATGACTACTAGATGGCAGCACAGAGGTACATAAAACTATCTCTGCTGCCATCTAGTGGTTACCTGAGTCATAAGTTTGGCATATGTGAACATTTCCTCATTGATATCTCAAGCACAGAAGAATGCATATTCTTCTTGCACATTATAAAGGGAGTAGAGAATGGAAATCCAACTGGGACAGAGGCAGAGGGAGAAGTGGGCCTGGGTCAGTGTTAGTTGTAAAACAGCCATAATAAAATGAATTCCCTCAGTTTTCTTTACTTATATTGTGCTCTATCTTCACCCAGATCTTACAGATTAACAGAGTTGGAAGGGACCTTGTAGATCATCTAGTCCAACCCCCCACCCAAGCAGGAGACCCTACACCAT
>JANHFL010005494.1:24796-39605 GCA_032468155.1 Oxyrhabdium leporinum
GAAGGAAGGAAGGAAGGAAGGAAGGAAGGCTAAGAAATAGAAGATTATCAGATTCTGACGGTCATGATTTGAAATTTGGATGGCATGGCTATCTGTGGTATGATAAAGTTAAGGTAAATATAGATTTTAAAAACCACTAAGGCAGGCTATTCTTAATATGGAATAAATATATATTTAGATTCTACCTACAAATATCTTTGTGGCTTTCAGTGCAAGAAGCATTTTATAGATGAGAGAATATAAGTAAACTTAAATGATTAACTTATCATGATGTATTAGAATTCTTTCTAGGAGACAAAATGAAATCAAGGAGCGATTTGAGAACAAACCATACACTTTTCAATGGTTTTCTTATGTACACTTAATAAAGTTTAAAATGACTAAAAGATTTTGAGCAAAATAAAAGTGACTTTGAAATAGAAGTATATATCAATGATGAAAATGTATTGCTAAAAATATATAAACTTTTGCTGAGATATGAGACATAACAAGAACAACTGAGAGAATGTATAAGAGAAGGGGTTAGAAATTTGGGTATAATATACAGATGGACCAATAGATTTATCACCACATAAAAATGTTTACAATGTAAAAAGATACTTCTACTCTTTGCTGGAAACATGACTAACATGAAGGACATTTTTATCATGCCTGATGGGCATGTAAAAACCCTAAAAAAGAAATGGATTTGAATACATATAATTATTCAAAAAAAAAAGTTAAATTACAATTGAAACTAGAGACTTTTCTTGTGGGATTAATGAACAGGCATCTAGAAAATGTCATGGGACTTTGTTTTTATATATAACCACTGTAATGAGATCACTATGAGCTCAAAAGTGGAAAACTTTGTCAATATCCACAACAGGTGATTGGTTGGTAATGATGATGAAACTTAGAGAAAAACAATGTCTACATTTATGGTTGACTGCAAATCCTAATAGACTTTTTGCCTAAAATGGAAAAAATGTATTTATGATTTATGACTTGATTATTACAAACCCTTCCCCCTCCTGGCTAATAGCTTTCTTTTATAACTTTGTAATTGTACTTATATTTGCTTCAAAGGAAACCAGAAACTACTTCTATTTCTTTTTATACTTCCTGTACTTTTCTCTCATCTACTTTTACTTATTAGTCGGTGTTAGTTTTTATGCTCTTTGTAAAACTTTCAATAAAAAATCTATTTTAAAAAAATTCAAAGGAATGGCAAGTATAAAATCAAGAGCCGTGAGGTAAAAAGATGTCTGCTTCTTGGGGAGGAAAAAAATGAGACATTTAGTTGAACTATAACAGTGTGGAGACACCACACTGTCAACAAAGGCAGCTATTGTCAAGGCCGTGCTTTTTCTAGTTGCGACAACAGGCTGTGAAAAGCTGGACATCCGAAAAGCTGAGTGAAAGAAAATTGATTCCTCTGAAAAGGAAATTGCTGAGAATTTCTTAGATTGCAGGAAGAATTTAATACTAGATGAAATAAATCCAGACTGCTCACTGGAGTCTGCTTACTGGAAGCACTTAATAATGAAGCTAAAGCATATATATTCTGTATATATAATACAAAAAGAGAAAAAAAAGGAATCACCGAAGAACAGAAAGCAGCTGAAAACAAGACTAACTTGAAGACGTCTATATTGCATACAATCACTCAATACAGCAAATTTTGGCTGAATTATCCTGTATATAAATTACAAAGCCAATTAATTAGTATTCCTGTTAGTTTTATGGCTAGTACCTATCTACACATATGTAATAAGTTTTATTATGAGTGGTCATTACCCACAATAAAGATTCCTCTCCTCTCCTCTTCCATATATGTTACAAGGGAAACTTAAAAGTAGTCACAAGCAATTCTAATGAAATGATGATTTGGGATCATACAATTATAGGAGCACTTAAGTCCTACAGAAACTTTAATCTGGTTCTGTCTGATTAATAACAATTAGGTCTGAATACAAAATTACCTGGTTTTACAGGAAACACCTCTTTCTCTTAGTCTTAGCAATCTGGTTCAAGGATGAGACCATTCCCCAACTTAGATCAAGCATTCCCAGTTTCCAATGAAAAATAATAATAATCAAGTAACGATTCAGTAATAGTCCATAGCTCTAACTCTTCTACCCAGGAATTACACATGACATAAATTGAAGCCAATTTCTGAGTTCCTCATCTAGACAAATAGTGAAGTCATTTTAAGTTCAAAAAAGTATTTCAGGAATGCTAATAAGATGAGCAGCAATTCCCAGCAGAGAAAGCAATTCATATGTTTTTACTAGACTTCACGTAAAGGCATTAGAAAGCAAATTCAGAACTTCCTTGCCAAGCATAGCACCTGGAAGAACCAGGAGTTTGTTCAGAAAGGGAGACCTTTCTGTTTCTCTGTAGAAATGTGAAGGACCTGTAAAATTTGTAGCCCATTCCTTCTGCATCTTCTTTCAACCGCACCCTGCTATTTTAAAAGAATAACAGTGTCAGAAGGGACCTTGGAGGTCTTCTAGTTCACTTCCCAGCTCAAGCAGGAAACCTTATACCATTTCAGACAAATGGTTGTCCAATCTCTTCTTAAAAACTTCCAGTGTTGCAGCACCCACAACTTCTAGAGGCAAATCATTCCACTGATTAATTGTTCTGTCAGGAAATTCCTCCTTAGTTCTTGGTTGGTTATCTCCTTGATTAGTTTCCATCCGTTGCTTCTTGTCCTGCCTTCAGATGCCTTGGAAATTTTATATGGAATTAATCTTAAGATCAAAATAAAATAAATGCAATTGCTTGGATTTCTACAGCGATTTGATCTAGCTGATTTTTTTCGACAAAGTGCACTCTTTGGTTTAGCAAGGCATAGATGAAGATCTCTCACTTACACAACACACACCATTTATCGGTGGTTGTTCACCGAGACCAGTTTTGTTGTTGTCTTTCTGTTAGTTTTAAAAGCTCAAAATCAGTACACAATCAATGTTTCAGTGTGCATGAGCCCTGGTGGTGCCATGATTAAAGTGCAGTATTGCAGGCAAACTCTGCCCCCAGTCTGGAGTTCGATCCTGGCAGGGCTCAAGGTTGACTCAGCTTTCTATCCTTCTGAAGTTAGTAAAATGAGGATCCAGATTGTTGGGGTTAATATATGGGGCAAATAATGATTCAACATTGAAAACTGCCCAGAGAGTGCTGTCAGGCACTAAGGATTGATATGTAGTTTAAATGCTATTGCTATTAAAATTCTCCTTCTGCAGTATAACAGAGAACTTCCTGCTACAGCCCCATACCTAACAATGCCTCTTCTGCCATTAATAGTATGTTGGGAAGTGCAATACAGAGGCAACTGGATTAAAAACTGCCTTTTCTCCTCACAATGCGGTTTATTCCTTTTAACTACAGGCATCAGCTACTAACCATAGTGATGAAGAATGAGGAAGCTTGTATCATGGTGTCATTATGCAAATCTTGCCCTTTTGAATTTGCATTCCAGTGTTGGGCACGAGTCCATAAATCAAGGCAGTTACGTCATGATACCATGGCATACATTTTATCATTTTCTCCTCCTTGCTCTGTCCCATCCCCATGGATGCTTAGATTTTGTCCCTCTTGCTTTCCACTGATGCAATGAAAGTTGTTTCTCACGTGGTGAAAAAGAAACAGCTCAAAACTGTCCATTGTCTGTCTATTACCAAGAAAAGGAATACAGGTCCTGTACTGATTTACAACAGTTCATTTATGTGGCCATACAAAGTTAAAATGACACTGACTTAAGAGCTTTTTTCACACTTATGACTGTTGCTGCATCCCCATGGTCAGATCTATGTCAGATCAGAATAGAGCTGGAAAGGACCTTGAAGATCTTCTAGTCCAACCCCTGCTCAGCAGAACATCCTATACAACTTCTGAAGACAAGTTGTTCCACTGGTTAATTGTCCTCACCATTAGGAAGTTTCTCCTTAATTCCGGGTTGCTTCTCTCCTTGATTACTTTCCATTCATTGTTTCTTGTCCTGCCTTCTGGTGCTTTGGAGAATAAGTTGACCCCCTCTTCTTTGTGGCAGCCCCTCAGATACTGGAATACTGTTTTCATGTCACCCCCTAGTCCTAGTTTTCTCTAGACTAGCCATACCAATCAAGATTCAGATGCTTGGCAACTGACTCATATTTATGACCGTTGCAGTGTCCCAGAGTAATGTGATTTCCTTTTGCGACCTTCTGACAAGCAAAGTTAATGGGGAAGCCAAATTCACTTAACAACCCTGTTACTACCTTAACAGCTGCAGTGATTCACTTAATTGTGGCAAGACAGCTTGTAAAAATGAGACAAAGTTCACAACAACTGCCTTGCTTAGCAACATAAATTTTGGGCTGAGTTGTGGTTGTAAGTCAAAGACTACAAACTGAATCTCTTGGGCAAGATTACATTGTAGCTCTCAACATAGCGTAGATAAAGAGGTGCAAGAAATAGAAATACGAAGGGTTATCAATAGAGCAAGCATTTGACACCTAGCAGTCATTTGAATTTTTCTGTAACTGTCTGGCAGTTCCTCAGTTGGCTGGCTGACTTCTGCAGCAAAATTATTTGGGATCAGTCTGTTTGCACTCCTTTCAAATTGCTTAAGAAAAAGCTGAAAAGTTCAACCTTACTACAAAAGATCGGGACCATTAAGGGCAAGAAGAGAGTTCAGTAGATGAAATCATCATGCATCTTGTGCCGACTCTCGCATAAACTGGGACTTTAATCCTCATATCTGTTGAAATGCTTTTGTAGATCTTGAAGCAGCCTATCATTGTTAAAGCTCTGTGTGATTGATGCTACTGGTAATCCCAGTATCTACCTTGCTTTCACTTTCTCGATGAGGCAAAAAGAACATTCATAGATCAAAGTGTAAAGCTCCACTCTAATTGTCTAATATTTATGAAAAAATATATAGGTTTATAAATTGGAGGTGTCAGAAATGGATATCATCTGACTCTATTACAGCCTGCTTTAACCTGATGCTTTCCAACTTCTAACTTCAAGTGCTAAATTACCGAGCTGATTAGAAATTCTGTTGACATTAGATGACATCAGAGTTTGTACTATCTCAATCAACTTGTTTATTTTCAAAGAAATCATAGTCTGGACAGAAATTCATCAAAAGCAAATGACAGCCGGGGGAACTTTTATGAATATCCTCATCCCACCCTAGGCCTGTGCTGAACAGACTTTCCATACCTAGATGTTGTTTCAACATGATGCCTCCAATGGTGCCAGGATAATCAACAGGGAGAGTCCTCTTAAGGGCAATTCTACCTAGCATGTAACACTCTTCCTGTTGCCAGTTGTATATTAGTTGACAAAAATGCCTATAAGAGAGCTGGAAACCATGTGAGTCCATTAGGCTCTAAGAGTTGATTATCCAAATCAGGGGTGGGAAATTCCCTTTTACGATTTGTGGAATTTCCATGCTGGTTTAGGAATTCTGGGAGTTGAAGTCCACAAATAAAAAAAAAACAATGGTCAAAAACCATTGTTCCCCACCTCTGAACCAAATGGTTCTTATGTCCTGTAAAGGACACAGGTGGGTCTGAATTATAACAAGGAATGATTTGACCCTTACAATATGCTGATAATCTTCCCTTCTCCAGATAATCAATTGGATTGCCAAATGCAGAATCCAAAAGATCAAGCCCAGGGTTATTTGAGACAAGCCCATGGTAACCACTGAGGACATGAACTCCCAAGCTTTTGCTAGAACTTCATTTCTACAGTCTAGGACAGGTAGTCCTCGACTTATAATCATTAATTTAATGACCATTTGAAGTTACAATGGCACTGAAAAAAAATGGCATGTCTTTTTTTTCAAGCTTACAACCATTGCAGCATACCCGTGGTCACTTGATCAAAATTCGGATATTTGGCAACTGGCATATGTGTATGACAAGTGCAGTGTCCTGGGGGGTCATGTGATCCCCTTTTGTGACCTTGTTGACCATGTTACTAATTTAACAACTGCACTGGTTTATTTAATAACTGCGGCAAGAAAGCTTGCAAAATGGGGCAAAACTCACTTAACCACCATCTTGCTTAGCAGCATAAATGTTGTGCTCAATTGTAGTCATAAGTTGAGGACTTCCTGTATAACAAAGGCGCTTATAGCCCATTTACTCAACAATGGCATTCATCGCAAAAAGCAAGGTAAAGTATCTCTATCAGAGCAATCCCTTCTTATTGGTCCTAGTATTAGGATGAATGTCCTTAAATTCAGATCTCCAAAAAGGCAAGATCATCACCTTCACCTAACCAAGTTTAAGTTAAACCTTCTTGGAGGAATGTCGTCTTTTCCCAAAAACCTTTGGTATTAATCATCAGCAGAAAAACCTCTCAGAGCAGGTTCTTCCTAAAACATGTTTTGTTTTGTTCATCTTTGTCATAGCAGATGAAAGTTCTTATTTTGTTGGCTAAGAAAAGATATTCTCTCCATTGTGACTGAGAACAGAGAATGCTTCTTTGGGGATGTGAATTCTTGTGGCACATCCTCACGTCATTTAAATCTAAAATATGTTTTGTTATTATAACCAAATGTTATTTGTGTAAATTTATGCAGTTATCTAACGAATAGATTACCATAAGCTGGGTTTGTTTCTTCAGAAATAAGCACTCCGTTTATTCAACTTGAACCTAGGTTATATGTGTGTGTAAAATTGCACGCATAACCTGATTATGCCCATGCAAATTTAACCAAGCTAAATAAAAATCCTAATTCATGTTAACATCATGATTCATGCACACATGGAATGGCTATCTCTGCATTGGAAATGGCATAACTAAAGCACAATATTTCAAGCATGAGCTGTATTGCATATTTCTAAAGGTACATATAGGTAGTTCTGTTTAGTGCCATTCAAGAACATTACAATGGCACTGAAAAAAAGTGAAAAGAAAAAAGTGAAAAGAAGTTCTGGGTGCTCCCATCACTGCAGATTTTTAAGAAGAGATTGGACAGCTATTTGTTCAGAATGGTATATAGGGTCTCCTGCTTGGGCAGGGGGTTAGACTAGAAGACCTCCAAGATTCCTTCCAACTCTGGTATTCTGTATGTTTTTAACCAGTCCTCCCATTTATGACTATCACAGCATTCCTGTGGTCATGTGACCAAAATTGCACACTTGACAACTGACATTTATCAATGATAGTCGTAGTATCGTGGAATCATGTGATCACCATTTACTACTTTGCCAGGTGGCTTCTATGAAACCCATTGCTGTGATTCACTTAATGATCACAGCAAAAAAAAGTTGTAAAATGTTAGATGGGACTCACCTAACAACCTCACTGCTTAGTGACAGAAACTCTGGTCTCAGTTATGGTTGTTGAGTCAAGGATTACTGGAGACATGTGTGCAGCATATAATCAGATAGTTGTCCAAGTTTCCAGTTCTATTTCTCATGATCTCTCTTTGGGAAAAAAATATGTCTGATAAAGGAAGAAACAAATCACAGAATTGTTGGTGTGTGTATGTGCGGTGTACAAGGCTACACACAGCAGATGTTTCTTGTCAGTTCTATCCAGCATCTCTGCTCTTACCAATTCCCCTTTCCCTTCCACTAGTCTTGATAGAAACTGACAAGTAACGGACCCATGAGTCTGACATTCGGTTACTTTTCAAAAGAGAAGTTAATACAAATAATAAAAGCACCCACATATAGGCGTATATTTGAGGAAAATGCACCAAGAATCGTATCATACCAAGACCCAAGTGCCAGAAAAATGCCAGAAAAGTATGCAGATTGGGAAACATACACACACACTACATGAAGTGGAAGAAGCTGAGACATTACTTTCTGCATGTAGGTTTTCAAAATTATTTCAAACATCTCTTCCCTATCACCTGCACTTACCACCCCATCAATCATTAATAGATCGAGCATTTTCCTTCAACACATGACAGTAGGAGCTGCTATGTTCTAGAGAAGCTCTAGAAGTAGTAAGGTTATTGTACAAGTCAGTGCCACACTTGGGTTCAAAGTCATAAAAATATTTCAAGAGCACTGGGGGCAGGAAAGAAGCATGATCTGTAGTTCTGCAAAAGAAAAAAACCAAATACATTTTGCTGAGATGGCACAGTGCTAGTAGAAAGTTGAAAGATCCTAGAAAAATCCTTCACAACATATGGATAGATTTAGCCATACTTTTGACTATGAAACTATGAGTATCCTAGACCAAGCCAAGCCCAAAATGCTAGAGAATTCCTGGAAACCTGGCATTCAGATAAATAGGTCATCAACAGGAAAATGTATATAAGCATCTATATAGCATTCATCAAAAAGCCTAAATGAAAATAACAAGATCAAAACACCTCTTCAATAGCAATCAATACCTAGATAAGCAAGAGACTGACACCAATTTTAACATTAGACTAACCATCAAGAAACAAACAATTCCCCAATCAAGGAATTGCCAAACAAGCCAACAGTAAATAACAGCCCAATCAAGGAACCACCAAGACCACTCCCACCAAGACCAACCAAGCCACTGGAATATAAAATGAGAGCAAATCCCATTCCCTACTAGTACAGATGATGTTACCTGGTTTGATAATGAAATGTCTGTAAGAAAACACCAAATTCAGAGAACTCCACAGTTCAACCTTGAGCTACAGATATTCTCTTCTATTGATTTCAGTAAAGAAACCATTTCAAGCCTTACCAATAAACAAGAATACCTGTACCCCATGGCTGAACTGTGGAGTCCTTGGTCCTCTTGAACTTTGCTATTTGCTTGCAAAATTTTTGTCACTTGACTAGGTAACATTTTCAGTGGAGCACCAAGGACTCTCCAGAGCTGCAGCCTTAACACAATTTTCCAATGTTCCTTTTCAGAACTGAATCTGAAAAACTGTGTATCCCTGGTATCAAACACATCAGGAACTCCAAGAAACCCTCCTTGTGCTGAAGAATTCTGGCCCAGTTACCCTCTTCAGCCCATCTTCAAGACTGACTCACCAAGAGTGAATGGCAGCAGTCCAGCTTTGTGCTTACCAGCATATGAGTTACCAAAGTTAGGTATCTCTCTCCTAGGTGGAATCATCTGTTTTGGTAACCATTTGCTGAGTAACATTCCTCCATGATATCCGGCGTCAGTGTCTATCAAACTTCACATAGCTGATGAGATCACGGAAGCAATAATGTTGTGGATTTCTGCAAGGCCTCTTTCATGCAAGTCTTTCATGAACAAAGAAATTCTAATGGGAATTTTGCAGCCTCAGTTATAGTGAGTTAATTAAGGCAAAGTATCTTGCAAATGCTTTCCCTGACAGCTCAGCTTCTAGATCAAGTGGTCTTGACTGAGACAGACATTCGATTGACAGCTTCCCTGCCATCTCTCAGTTCTAGATCTAGAAGGACCCAAGAATGCAAACCTGCATATTAAGAGGCACTGTATCAGCCTTGCAAGATAGTCCAGACAAGAAACAGAGCAAGAAGTGCTAGTTGTTACTTTAAGATTATATAAACAAAATATTGCAAGTGAAAGTGCTTCTCTTCCCCTGCCAGTCAAAAAACTGGGGAGGGTTTGTTCTGAGGTGTTTTCCATGTCATTTCCTTCTGTGGGCTCAGCTATTTCTCATTTGTGTCTATGGTCCTGTCTGCAGCATTTCTTTCTGTCTCCCAAGGTTGTTACCATATCCTGTTACACATTGAGACTTTTTATGGATTCCTCAATTGCTTCAGTCTGAAAAGACTGGAGAGAGACATCAAATGATGCCTTCAGAGTCTGTTCTCATTGAAACAGACTTCTGTTTGTCTTTGAGGTGAGTTCCAATCTCTTTTCTGTTTCTGCCATAATTTCATAAGCTTCTGTCATATCCGCTTAGTCCTGTTATGCCCACAATCCAAGTCAATCACAAAGGCCCTTTCCAGATTCTGCATTATTAACAAGCTTATTGAGTTGCTCTACTCGTATCCAAAGCAACTGTTTCCAGGGTGTTTGGGGTTTTTTTTTTGCAATAACCCAATTGAGGAGTAAATGACTTACCCAGGGTGCAATCCCCTCTTTTTAAATAAGGTTATAAAAGTTATACACAAACCATTTGCAGTTCCTGTTGTACTTGAATGATAGTTGATTATATCTCCAATACCTGAATGGGCAACAAAATCAAAAAGCAATTTCACAGAACAAATGCTGTACAACTGATTTGCCAAGTGGGTCGCCCCACAAATGAAAGGAAGGTCTCTATGTTTTGTAAAAGGAAAAGAAAAATCATTAGCCAGGCAGACTTTGCAGCTTCAAAATTGAGACTTTGCAGAGCATGAACGCTAACAGGAAAGGAGTACAATTTCTTTAAAAAACTTTAAACTCCAGACATCTTAAGAAAAGCACACTTATGGAATCCAAAATAAACAACCCAACTCATTATGGTTTGCAATGGTGTAACGCGACATTCATTACATCCATGCAAGGAGGCGATATAATTCCCCTTCAGGGAACTTTGCCTCTGAAATGTTTTGCATTGCACCAATATCTACAGAAAGGTTTTAAGCTTGTATTCAGTGGAAGTCTTTGAATGAAGTTAAGGACAACAACATGGCTATTTTTTTAAAATTTATAAACATAAGGGAATGCTTTGCTTTGCAAATGATCATGGAAGCATTCCTTGCCCTGACTTCAAAGCTTTGTACAGCTAGTCCTTGCTTAATGATGGTAATTGGGACTGAAATGAAATAAGCAACGTGGTCATAAAAGTCATAGTGCTTTATGACATCACATGGTAGTCATTTGTGACCTCCTGCCAGCTTCCCCATTGATTTTCCTGGTTGGAAGCTGACAGTGAAAGTCATAAATCATGAATCAGGTAGCTGTGGAGATGCTGCCACAGCCTCAGCACAAGGAACTAGTTAAATGCTACTCATTCAGCCCTGCTGTAACTTTGAACAGCCACTGAACAAGTGTTCTTTAAATGAGGATGGCCTGTATAGTCTAGACTTCACTTGGAGTATCCAGTAGACTGGGAAACTAGACTGGAGAAGAGCTGACCTATTTCTCTAGAACGATTGCTAGGAATAGGTTGTGAACATCTCATCAGAAAACCTAAAGAGAAGAATTAATTGCGTCTTTTTGCACAGAATACAGAATAACACATTTGGAAGGAAGCTTGGAGTTCAACTGACGGCCAGAGTTGGGAGTTAGGGAACATCATGGTCTGGTCATGATCTGCCAGGATCATCTTGATCAAGTCTTCCTATCAGCAGTACCGGGTAGGTAAGCCACATCTTCCTGACTAGTAATCCAACCACCATCCTATCCCCAAAATCTGGAGTGTGATAGCACTTTAAACCAAGATAGTAAGAACAGTTGGACGCATTCTTCCAACACTAATTATAATGTCTTCCCATTCTAGACCCTTCCCAGCCTATTGGCTAGTTTCCATGCTGTCCCTTCCCCTCTAGCTTAGATTCCCAGCATCTCAATTATCCCTTATTGTATGTTAGTCTTAAAATTTCACTCAAGTGTTTATAAACTCAGAATATTTTCAGTGGCATTAATTCCCATTTCACCATTTCAATTTTATTCTTTAGATTGTACTCTAGCTTTAAATAATACAGGGATCTCATAAACAAATCTATGGTAATTCTGGTAATGCTTATTCCTGCATAGATAACAGACTTATGCCCCGTTGATTATAACAAATACAATACTTATACTTGCATGCTTACTACTTAGAGTCTGATCAACCTAGGACAATTATGTTATCTGCTAAAGACAATAGATAAATCTTGCTGTAAGCACCTGATCATAAACAATTTCAAGATTAGAGCTGGGACTTAACATGCAATACCTCCAGTTCAATATCTAGACAATTGGATCTGCTTCAATAAATCTCAGGAGGAGTTTGCAAATGGTCTCCATCTTAACCTCATTCATCTCCAGGTCAAGTTGGGAATCTCTCTTACCTGTTCCTGACTGACCTACAACATTCCAGGGCTTGAGCACAGGTTGAATAGTAACCCTAGGATCCCAATAAAGATGACAGGGAAGTCAAGTCAGAAGTGGGAAAGCTGCTCCCAGTAAAACACAAGGACCTGGCTTATATAGATTATATAGATTCAGGTGCTGGTATGACTTGATTAGGGAATGTTCCTGCCTTCTCAAGAAAAGCATTGATTATCTTTGCAGCTGCTGGCATATTCTTGTAATTGCCTTCTTAGGACCTTCACATGGTCAGACTCATTGTTTCCTGAAGCTGTTACAGGTGCTTGATTGGCTCTGTAATCTGATAGTTTGTCCACCCTGCCTCCAAAGAAGTAGAAAAGACCATAACAATTTGTCAACTAGGCCACTATAGTTTGCTTGGAAAACTGTTAGGGAACACAGAGATAGGTCATTTCAGTCAGAAAAGGACAAGCTCACAAGCCTGGATTTTCAGATACTGAGAAGCCATGCTTCCTACAGGCTAAACTAGGATATAATGTGAAGCCACCACTGAGATTTCCAGTTAATTGTTTTGGTTTCCCCATTATTACTGACACTGCTTTAATTAATTATACCCTTTGTAGAGTTATGTGGAGGTAGACAGTTTATAGAAATTAAAATTATAAATAAAATAAATGCCCCAATGTTACAGGTCACTTGTGGATCCCATTCCTTCTGACCCTGATGCAGAGACTTTTTATATGAAACCGACAACATTCCTAGGCTGTGAGAACATAGGTAGCAATGAACAGAGTCCAAAGTTAGCCAGGAGAATGTGATGGGATTCTTTGACCTTGAGAAGAAAACTGGACAATTCCAAAATATGGCAGAATAAAAACATACATTGTTGTGGCTGCATATAAGCAGTTAGCCTCCTGTTCATTAATCTAAGCCTTAGCAAGAAAATCCACAAAAGTAGAGAGGTCTTGTCTTAAATGTACTCACTGAGAAATGAGTGCCAAGTTATGCATACCCAGTTTTCAAGATTCTGCAGCCAACTTTTTTTTTAAAGAACCTACTCTGAACCTTTAAAGCAGGAGACCCCAACCCCTGGGCAGTGGCTAATTACCAGGCCACAGCCCATTCAGAACTGGACCGCAGAAGCGGTAAGTAAGCACACGTGTGTTGCTCCAATTGCATCAGCAGTGGACAAGCACACATGCAGTTCCATTTGCTCACCACTCACACAAACTTGCCCACTGCTCACACATCCCCTCCACTGCTTTAGAGAATCTTGCTTTCTTTGGCTTGATAATGAAAGAAGGTATCCAGCAGAAGAAGATTCCTGATAAGAGCCAACTCCCGGCAGCTGGAGAATAGTGTCATTTAAGCCAGTAATGAATAACTAATAGACAAGCTCAAAGATCTTATTAATATGTATCTTGGGGCACGGAGAAGTGCTCTGATAAACTTAGTTTGCATCACTTCCATCTACCTATAATTTGAATAAGGACCTAACTGGGAACCATAAAGCAGCGGAGCCAGGGATTTAGCAGCGAATAAAGTGAAAGCTGTAGGAACACATTTCCCATGTTCAATGTGAAATAAAAAATTAAAATGCCCAAATAATTTTATGGCATGAGGAGAGTCACTAGGTGCACTTCATGACTGTCTTGAAGGATTACACTTAGGTATTTGGAGACCCTCACCTGCTCAATCTCTTGACCTTCTGTTCTCCCTTGGAGCTTCCAGGATGTTTCAGCAAAGGCTGCATCAAGTAATATGGAATATTGGTACAGGCAGTCCTCAATTTACAACCATTCATTTAGTGCCCATTCAAAGTTGCAATGGCACTGAAAAAGGTGACTTTCAATCAGTCCTCACATGCAGCATCCCCATGATCAAAATGCTTGGCAATTGACATTTATTTATGACTTTTCCAGAATCCAGGGCTCCTGTGATCACCATTTGTGACCTACCCAGTCAGTTTCTGACAAGAAAACTCAATGGAGGAAGCTCAATTTACTTTATGACCGCATGAATCATTTAATAGCTGCAGTGATTCACTTAACATCCATGGAGAAAATAGTCATACAATAGCTTAGCAATGGCTATTAAATGAGGGAGATGGGTGGTTAAGAAGTATAAAATACAAATTAAATAAGTAATAAATAAATAAATTTGAAATCCTGTTCCCAATTGTAGTCATAAACTGAGGACTATCTGTATCTGAGCCCTGGTGGTGCAGTGGTTAGAATGCAGTATTGCAGGCTGACTCTGCCCACTGTCAAGAGTTCGATCCTGACTGGCTCAAAGTTGACTCAGCCTTCCATCCTTCCAAGGTTGGTAAAATGAGGATTCAGATTGTTGGGGGCAATATGCTGACTCTGAAACTGCTTAGAGAGGGCTGTGAGTGCTATCTGCAATTCTGTGATGATAAAATTTTGGATTTAAAACTCCTTAAATAAGGAGTTTACATACACATTAAATAGGGAAGGAGTGGCAATATAGCTCTGCCGAACTCTCATATGTACAGGAATTGGGTTTGATAATGGGCCTTGTAGGTCAGTATATTCTGATCCTGGAATTCTTTGATCTCTTGACTGGAGCCCAATAACTGCCATCAGCTTCAGCATTGATGCTGATTTTAGACTGCTTGGTGGACTTTTGAATAGTGCAACTGCTTGTTTTTTTTATAACTCTAATAAAAAGTTGGGGAGTAATTTATGGCTTTATAGCACAACTACAGTAGTCGCCAAAATTGTTGAAACCTTTTGGGAAAAGTGTATTTTTGAGGTTTGATGGTTAATAACACCACTTTTTTTGGAGTAGTACCATAAAATTATATAAAAATTATATATAAGTGGAAAGATAGTTTAATCAAGAATGTAATGCAACAAAGTTTGTTCAATTATCTGTATTCTATGAAAAGTTATAGCCA
>JANHFL010005494.1:41620-59402 GCA_032468155.1 Oxyrhabdium leporinum
AATATTTTGACTACAACACTTCTAACTGCATGAGAAAGTACTCCCTCTCTATTTCTCATGTGTAATTATGTGGCAGCTTGCAAGAGGCCTCAAATTCATGGCTTCCAAGGCTGACAGAGTTGTAGAGAAGGCAATAAGACACATTTAAATTGCAGAGTTGTGCTAACTAGGATCATTATATCACCTTAGATCTCCCACCCACTTTGCTCGGGGTAGCTGAGATAGAGTTAACCCAATACCCATCTAATTCCACCTCTGAAAATATCTAGGTTTCTTGTAGGAAGAGGACATCAAATTGTGATATATAGTCAAAAAAAGTTGGTCTTTTGATGGAATTGACCAGCTAGTGATATTCCAGGTTAGAAGTGAAAAAGGATAGTCATTTGAGGCACACCAGGAGATATGGTTTTGACAAGAAGAAGCTGTGAGGTTATTATATTTGGCTAGGACATCAGCAGCAGCCATTATGACCTCCTCCAAAGGATAACTCATATGGACCTCCGGGCTGATGTCTCGGCAGGATCAATGCAGGGGAACAAAGCTCCGTATCCCCTCGAGTCTTCTCCACTGGAGGGCCCCCTGCGGGGCTAAAGTCACCCTGTAGGGGTGACTGATAAGGAGAGGCACCCTGCTGGTCATGGAGAGTGGCGGCTCTCCTGCTTGACCCAGGGTTTTCCCTGTACACCTACAACGAAGAAGAGGCAGCCATAATGGCCGCCGCACAGCTGTGATAGCCGACAGGAACCAAGATTGTGCTGGAGCGGTGAGAGTGGGCAGTGAGCAGAGCTGGATGAGACAATTCTTTAACTTTAGCTTAGGAGTGGACCCCAAAAGAAAATTAATCCCAAAAGGGGCTCTTTAGAATGCTTTTTAGTGTTGTCTTAAGAGGTCAGAGCAAACTGCCACCCAAACAGGAAATGGACTAAAGCAGTAAAATACAGAAAGATCTGAATGCAAACTTTATTGGCATGACTCTGAGTAGGTATTTGAAATGCTGGATATGTAATGGTTTATGAGAAACTGTATTGAAGATTTTGTTTGAACTAGTTTGAAATTATTGCTTATAAGCTGTAAACCGCCCCGAGTCTTCAGAATGGGGCGGTATATAAATGTGAAAATAAATAAATAAAATAAATAAAATGCAAAATGAAGAAAAACAAATTTAAATATTGTGTGAATAGATTACAAGAAGGCATTTGACACATTACCCCACAGCTGGATTAACGCCTGCCTGAAAAACTTTGGAATCAGAAGAAATATTTGTATATTTTTGAAAGCAAATATGCAAAAATGGAAAACAGTTCTAACAGCAAATGGGGAGAACATTGATGAAGTCAGCAAGAGACAAGAAATCTTCCAAGGGGGCTCACTTTTGCCACTACTGTTCAACATCGCATTAATTCCACTGACAATAATCCTACAAAACACAAAATTGGGCTACCAAATCTCAAGCCAACATGGCAAGATAAACCATCTACTATACATGGATGACTTAAAACTTTATGCGAAAAGCCCCACTGAACTTGAATCAATACTCAGTACAGTTCAGCTGTTCAGCAACGACATCAGAATGAACTTTGGACTTGAAAAATGTACTATACTATCCATGCAGTGAGGAAAAATGGAAAAAAATAGAAGGAATAGAACTGGGAAATGGAAGCATCATGAAAGCATTAGCAAAAGATGATGGTTACAAATACCTAGGCATATTGGAAGCAGATAATATCTTGAATGAAAAAGTCAAAGCATCAACGCAAAAGGAATACATCAGGAGGGTCGGCAAAATATTAAAATCAAAACTGAATTCTGGAAACATAATTAAAGCCATTAATACATGGGCAGTTCCAGTGATATGCTATCCAGCTGAACTGGAAACCCTGGACCGGAAAACACATAAACTTTTGAATATGTACCATGCTTTACATCTACAAAGTGACATCAACACGTTATAACTGCCAAGAAGAATAGGAGACAGAGGGCTATTACAAATCCATCAAACTGTAGAAGAAGAAAAATGAAGTTTGAATGATTATGTGAACCAAAGTACAGAAAACTTGCTGCAAGCTGTGAAAACGAAGAACATTATAAAAACAACAGAAACAAAGGCAGAATATAAGGAAAAGCAGCTGGATGATAGATTAGATAGATGGAAAACCAAAGCTTTGCATGGACAGCACTTGAAAAACATTGAAAGAAAATGTAATAACAACTTGACAAGGGCATGGCTTAAGAGAGGAACCATCAAGAAAGAAACAGAAGGTTTAATACTTGCTGCTCAAGAACAAGCACTACAAACTAATGCCATGAAAGTGAAGATACAAAATCCACTGACAATCCAAACTGCCGACTTTGCAATGACAGAGTTGAAACTGTTTCACATTTAATATGTGAGTGCAGCAAAATCACACAAACTGATTACAAAGGTAGACATGACTGTGTTGCTAAATTAATCCACTGTTAATTATGTAAAAAATACAACTTACCTGTATATCCAAAAAGTCATGGGAACATAAAGTGGGAAAAGTGGAAAAAGGAGGTGAAGATCTTGTGGGACTTTTGAATAATGGATCGTCATTTAGAACACAATACGCCAGATATCACACTTGTCAAAAACCGAAGTGTACAATTTAGTGATATCGCTGTACCAGGAGACTCCAGAGTCGAAGAAAAAGAACTAGAAAAAATCACAAAAAAAATCATATCAATCATTAGCAACAGTCAATAGTATTTGTGATACATTTTTGAATGCTCAGTTAACCGAGTTTCATGTTTAATGAAGTATATTATTATTATCATTATTATTATTTGTTGCCCTCCTCTTCTGAGATATCCCTTCCCTCCCTCAGTACTACAGAGTTTTGGAAAGCAATTAAAACAGATTTTTTAAAATAAGTCTTCAGAAAGTAACACCTATGCTTTGCTTTCTGTCCAATCAGTGGTACATTGTTTTAAATTACACTGATGCTTTATGAATTTGTTTATGGTTTTACTTAAAAAAATACTTTGTGAATCACCTAGAGAGGAGTAATTGTAATGACAGGAAACACTGAAGATGAATTAGTTTCTTATGGACTGAAGTCCCAGTCCTTGAACATACAGCAGATAGCATCTACTGAATGTCTCTGAAAAAAGTGGTGCCCAGAACTAAAAGCAGAAGTTGAGGTGGGGTGTAATCAGTGCAAAACAATGAAAATTATTAATTTCTCTAGAACAAAACTCCGAAATTTACCTTAAAATACATTCAGAAGCATAGAACAAGAGGCATCTGTGCAAATAGCCAGTCTTTCAGATAGTTAGGTGGCATTAAGTCAAACTCAGTCCTGGGGGCTGTATGGCTAATGCTTGTCATCTCAACCTGTCTTAAGTAATATTTCATACATTTTCCAAGGTCGTTCCAGCAATCTCTTTGGTCTTATCCATTATCTTCCCTTCTGCTTTCCTCAGCCTTGCCAAATGGAATCATTTTTTAAGTCCATCATTCTCTTGCATCACACATCCAAAGTCTTCGAGTTCCTAATTGCTGATTATTGCCCACAGTCAGTCTTTATTTGGCCCAGGACTGATTGATTGGTTCTTCCTGCAGATCATGATGCTCTTGGTAACTGTTTCCTGATCCATAATTCAAAGGCATCTATTTTCTTTCCCTTGCCCTTTCTCAGTGTCCAGCCTCTACAGCCTTACATTATCCCCAGAGAGATCACTTCCTTAACTATTCTGAACTTTGTCACTGATCTATCTTTACCCTGCATGATCTTGTCTAAGTTCACCATTGCCTTCTTCCCTAGGATTAATCTCCCCTTTACCTTTCTAGTATGCCATCCAACTTTCTTTGCTCTTGAGCCCAAGAAAGGAAAACTTCTCACCTCATTGAGCTTAAAGTTAGCAGAAGCTTCTGAATGGCCATCACTTCATAACAAGGATGCTTCAGCTAGGAAATATCTGCATATCCTCATCCCATGATGAACAATCTCAATTCTGAGGTATTGGAAAGCTCTTGTTTGGCAAATTTTAATCCCTCAGCAGATGCATACCAGGAAAGCCATTTCAGTAGGTGCTCTGCCATCACAGTATGATAGGTTATAGTGAGATAGGTCTTCATACTGATGGCTCCCCAGCTGTAGAATACTCTCTGCATTTAAGGCCTATTATTTCCCCAGGTGTCAAGTATGAATTTTGTTTTAATGACTGCTATTAAGCTGCATTTTCTGCTTCTGTTAGGTTGCTGATTTATTACCTCCATTTGAGTGGATCTGGTTTTTTAAATGTCATTTTAGGGAAGGATTAGTAGTGCCTGAAAAACAGAACAAAATAAATAGTCTGCTTCACAATCCGGAAAAGATCATATGAAATTTATATGCCCTGTTTAACAGATGGGTTAGCAAGATTGTTCCAGGAAGAATTCTCATTATTATAGAAGAGTGGGGTTTTAAGTTACATACAGTATTCTTTTTAAAGCTTAACATTTTTAATACTTATGGAGTCTTTTAAATAAAAGTCATATAATTTTACAAAAAACTGAATCCATGTATTTATTCAACTAGGATCTAATGAGGATTTCCATTTTACTCCTGGCCCCGACTTGTTGAACTCAGCTAGTGCCAATAGATGAATCAAGACAGCCCAAATTGAAATGTTATGAATTGGAGCAACTCAAATTGAGATGTCAGACAAATGAATGTGTTTAACTCTGGAATGACCAGCTTGTTGATTACCAAGGGCTACATTGGGGAAATATTGTGAGCTGAAGGCCATGTTGATTTGCAAGTTTTAATTGCATATCATTAACAAAGTTGGCCTTTTTCATGAGCTGTGAGACAACATGTCCTTATCACCCAGATGGAAAGAGCATCATCAGTTTGCAAACTCAGTACCTAAAACTACAATCAGAACTGGTAGAAATGTCCAAGCTTCTCATTGTAGAAACTATGTAAAGAATATATTTCCATAATACAGTCATCAAATTATAATTTTTTGAAGTAATTTTTTTTAGAACTTCAGTACTCCAAGACAGAAGGCTGTAGGCTGACTAATTATCTTACAGTAAATATTTATGGATTTAAAAAAAAAAAAATCCCTAAGACTTTGTATACTCTTTCAAGTGATAGCCCCAATTAAATGTACATAGGAAAAATAGTCTGGCCCCAGTAAAAATTTCAAAGCAAGAGTTCAGATTCCAATCAAGCAGAACCAAGCAGGGCAACATCAAAGTTTCAGCAGACAGTTTGCAATTCATCTCCACAGGGAAATGAAGCAGAAGACTTCAGAGTTCAAGGCTTAGATGTTACTTTGATGCAAGACAAATGCTTCTCCAGGAAATATCTCTTTTTCCAACAATGGTTATAATCCTTCATAGAAACAGTCCACTCCCCCTTTCCATTCAATAGTTTCTGATTCTCGGAGACTTCCTGGACAAATCCCTACAATTTTCTTGGCAACATTTTTCAGAAGTGCTTTACCCTTGCCTCCTCCTTAGAGCTGAGAGAAAGTTACTGGCCCAGAATTGTCCAGCTGCTTTGTGCTGAAGGCAGGGCTAGAATTCACTGTCTTTCAGTGTCCAGCCTGATGCCTTAACCTCTACACCAAATTGGCTCTCAATAGGTACCATAGACATTCCTAAAAAGTACAGCCCATATTTTACAAGGGTAACTATTATCCAGGAAACAACAATAATGACAAAAGCCTTGTTAGAAGAGGGGTTAGGACATGGGTGGGGAACCATGGCCCTTTTATGACTTGTGGACTTCAACTCCCAGGATTCCTAAGTCCACAAGTCATAAAAGGATCATGGTTCCCTACCTCTGGGTTAGGAGGGAGGGAGACAGACAGACAGACAGAGAGACAGAGACAGAGACAAACAGACAGACAGACAGACAGACAGACAGACAGACTTCAGTGGTTGTTTGCCTGCCTTCCAATATAGGAAAAATTGTGATACTTTGGCATCTACATCAGCCCTGTTGTGAATGCATCCTCATGTTCACAGAATGGCAAATGAGCCTTTGTTCTAAATGTCAAAGAATGACAATATGTTGGCCAAAAAAAAGGAGTTTTTGGAGTTGCTGGAAATATCTAGGACACATTTACATGTAATTTATACTTGAGTCCTTTTATATTTGCTCCATCTCTAGACATGGGAAATTACATTATAACAATAATGCTTATCCAAGTCAGGTAACAACTTAAAGTTTGAATTCACATGTTGAATTTGATGGGTTTTATGCTTGATTAGGGCATTTTATGATTTAATATGCTGTGTGGGAACTCAGCCTGTTTGGTAGCTTGATTCAATGCATTTTGCAAATGCAGAAACTAGGTTAACTTAGTAAAAAATTGGTTGTCTGAACATAGTAAGTGTATATTACAAATCATCTCCCAGTATTTAAAAGACAGGAAAATGGCAGAAATCCACTTTTTGGTTTAGCCCCACTTTCAGACATTCACACTTTTATTGGTGTTAAACCTATACTTGATTTTGGTTACAATCTTAAACCTACTGAACAGAGAATAAGTCTCATTGAAGTGAAAGGAGATATTGTTTGTTAAATTAGGAAAAGATTATATCATTGATTGCAAATTAAAATTCAACTTTCTCACCTTTATGGCAACCCCATGGGAAATTTGCATCTTTATTTTGACAGCAGACGGAAGTATGAATGGACATCAGAGTTCTTGAATATTTGTAGCTCAGGATTGACCTGTGGATCCTTGGTGCTTTCTGAGCTTGAATTTTTGCCGACACTTTATTATGTTTGCAAACCCAACTCCCTTCTATTACTGATGATGTTGCCTGGTTGGGTAATAAAACATCTACAAGAAAACAATCAAGCTCAGAAAGCACCATAGATCCCTCAATAACTTCATTCCAAGTGATTAAACGGGTGGAAATGGTATCTTGTTTTTTTACATTTCCACCCCTGGTTTACTATGTTTCCTTCAAATTCAATGCGAAGTTATTATGATGAATCTCTTCTCAATTTAAAAAAGTGAGACACCTGAAGTGATGTAAAGATATGTAATTGGGGTTAATTCTACACTATCACATGGCAAGAGAAGTAAGTCAAGTGGTAGCTAAGGCAATTGAAAGGAATTCTGTTACATTATGAATATCTAGAAAGCCAGAAGGATCTCTTATCAACAGAGATGTTCCAGAAATTGGAGAGCTGATCTCAGTAGACTAATAATTATTGCATTTGTGTATAACTCCTCCAGGAAATAACTTGGGCAGTCGGAGTCCCTTTCCAACCTAAAACTGCAATCTCAGTTCAATAATTGTACCTTATAAGGGTGACAATGTTTCAGCTTATCTGTGTCTTTTGTCAAATGTGAGGACTCCCACCAGTTAAACTTCCCACTGATTGGCTCCTTCCCACCAGAGCTCAATGGGAAGACACTTCTGAGGCAAGCTTGCCCTCAGCTATGATAGTCACAGTCTGTTTGATTGGTAATTATGAGACACACCAGTCATTTTCTGAATTTGGATTTGGAAATTCTCAGCTCTCAGCTGTGGGTTAATATGTAAAAAGGAGGAGAATCATTCCTGTTGAGATACCTGGGGGTCTTGTTTCTCCCAGCCCTTGACATCGCATTTTGGTAATGTGCCATTCACGTTTGCATCTCAAAGGCCTGGAAACTATGGCAACTATCAAGCACTCTGCAATTCTAACTGGGAACCCTAGCAATCAAATTGCAGCATCTGAAATTGAAAACTGCAGCAAAATCATTTGGGAGACCTCTTCTGGAGGCTAGATGGGTAGAAGGTGTAACATATTGATATATATATATATATATATATTATTAAGGGGAGGGGGGGTCCTTGCTATTTGTAGCTCAAGGTTGAAATGAGAGGTTTTTGGAGCTCTCTGAGTTTGGATGTTTCTTGCAGATGTTTCATTACCCAAACTAGGTAACATCATCAGAGCATTGATGATGTTAGTGAGTTTGGGTAATGAAATGTCTGCAAGAAAACAACCCAGCTCAGAGAGCACCAAGGGCCCCTTACTATGAAAACTGAAGAAATAGGTCAGTTGGTATAGTACTTAAGAGCAATGATGATGTTATGAGGTTTGACTAGTAAAATGTCTTCAAGAAAACATCCAAACTCAAAGAGCACCAAGAACCACTCATTTCAACCCCGAGATACAAATATTCTCCTTTATTGATACATTATTAATATATAACTTTAATAAAGTCCCCACACTGCCTGTCCTGTCTTGATTAGGATGGTCCTCATCTGCCTTGATAGCAGAGCTTTGTTCACTTCATTCCCATGATTACCCCATGATGAGAAGAATAAACTTGAAGAGATGAGTTAGTTATAATGGGCTCACAGACTAAAATCAGGCTTCTTAGTAGGAAAGCCCAACTCAAGTAGAAATGCTCCCTGGAGCAGAAGTTAAAACTCAAATGTTAAGAGTTGGAAGAGCTACTTAATCTAACAACCTAACAGAGGCTTAAAGCCTCTGAATTTCAGTCTTTTTATAATCAGGTGCCAATTTTAGTATGCATGCTGCTGAAGAGCTTTAACCCTTACATGCTGCAATGCTTTTCAAATTGTGGTTTTTCAAAGGGGGATTCCAAAAAAATGTCATTCAACGAAGACCTTTGCCATTGCAAAGCAGGAACTAAAGGGAAAAAAAACACCACTAGACACTTCTTTACTGTCAATCTTATGAACTGTAACACAAGCTTATTAAACCTATAGTACCTCAACTTTTGGGTTGCCTCCAGTCCTTTTATCATAGTTATTGCTAGCTGATCAAAAGGGATGTGATGTCATCATCATTTTTTTAAAAAAAGATGGCCAGATCTGTCAGAACCTTTCCAGAAATAGTTCAATTTGATTACATTTTTTAAAAAATTACCTTTTGGTCTTATTATGTTTCATTAGTCTCATCCATATTTTTTATTACTCTCATTCTGCTATTTTACTCTAGTTTGTCAATGACTATAATAAAATATTTTTCCTTTGATATGTACATTACACCTTCATGCAAATGATCCAGGAAAAAATGTTGAGGATAATCCATCAAGGATTAGCTGGGATGAGATAAAAAGATGTTTGAAATGTCTTGATCAGTGAAATGGAAGGCTGAAAAACAGGAGAGGAAGTGAAATGGAAACTAATCTGTTACAGGGATGTACAGCTAGTCCAGTAGGCTTACAACCATTTGTTTAGTGACCGCTCAAAGTTACAACGGCACTGAAAATAGTGACTTACAACCGTTTTTCACACTGTTGCAGCATCCCCATGGCCACATGATCAAAAGTTGGACACTTGGCAACCAACGTCTATTTATGACAGTTACAATGTCCCAAAGTCATGTGCTCACCTTTTGCAACCTTCTGACAAACAAACTTAATGGGGAAGACAGATTGACTATGCAACCATGTTACTGACTTAACAACTGCATAGAATTCTTTATGGCCAAGTATGATTGGGCACACAAATAATTTGTCTCCAGGGCATAAGCTTTCAGTGCACATACAAACAACAAAGTGATAAGTCATAGATCATAAATCATAGTTATAATTATAAATCATATGATACAAACAACAACTGATAAATCATAAGATACCGCTAGGAGAGGATAGTAAGAAACATGAGAAAGATGAGAAAATGAGAAAGATAAGATGAGAATGGTAATAGTAATACAGTCTATTACATACTGTAGGTAAATATCTTCTGTTAAAAGACTGTACTCTGGGAGTCAGGTGTTCAGCAGTGTGATGCATGCAATGACCTTTAGTAGCATCTTGAAGGTAGAAGTTGAAACCATTTATGTCCAAGATGTGAGGGGTCTGTAGATATTTGCCTAATCTTACTATGTGTGTAAGAGGCAGAAATCATTTATTTTTGTAATAAATGTATTACTTGCAACATAAGGCAATGCACAGTACAATCTACAGCAGGCTACAACCAGCCAACAAAAACAGTACAAGAAACAAATAGCAAGTAGGGTCACAAATCATCCCGTTGCAGCAGATCTTGAAAAAAGACCCTCATATACTGGCTGAAGAACGGCCAGTATATGAGTGGTAGGAATTTTTTGGTTTATTAATCAACTAAAACGATTAAAGGCCTGGAGACAAAAACATATGAAGAACAGTTGCAGGATTTGTGTTTGGCTAGTCTAGAGAAAAGAAGGACTAGGGGGAACATGATAGCACTATTCCAGTATTTGAGTGGTTGCCACAAAGAGGAGGGAGTCAACTTATTTTCCAAAGAATCAAAAGGCAGGACAAGAAACAAAGTATGGAAACTAATCAAGGAGAGAAGAAACCTGGAATTAAGGAGAAACTTCCTAACATGGAGGACAATTAACCAGTGGAACAGCTTGCTTTCAGAAGTTGTAGGTACTTTACCCCTGGAGGTTTTTAAGAAGAGACTGGACAGTTACCTGCTTGAAATGGTATAGGGCAGGGCTGTCAAACTCCTGGCCCATGGGTTGGATGCATCATGCGCTGGCCATGCCTACTCCCAGTTTAGCGAAGGGGGAAAAAGTTCCAATATATCACATGATGCTGCCGTGATGACGTGAGTTTGAAACCCCTGGTATAGGGTCTTCTGCTTGAACAGGTGATTGGACTAGAAGACCTCCAAGGTTCCTTCCAGCTCTATTTTGATTTGTTGACATATTTTAAAAAATACAGTACAATCATGTATAGTGCTGTATATATTTAAAAAGTCGAATAATTGCAAAAAAATGAAATATGAGAAGAACAAACTCATTTTCAGAGGATCCAAAGGCTGTACAAGAGCACATGGTCCTACATGGATCCCATTCTCACATGGTCTCTGCAGCCTCCAAAAATTGTGTGAGAATGGGATGGGCTTTTTAAAATAGTGGTTGGTCATAGATAAATGCTGGTGTGTCACCCTAAATGTTATAGATGTTACCTTTGACATGTATGTCATATTTGCCCACAGTAGCCTATATGGACATGGAGGATAATGTTATTTCAAATGGCAGAAATCACCCTAAAGAAGGTGCACTTTCAGGGTTCTCTAAAGGAGCATTGCTTCACTGATGGGAGCTAAACCATGTTACTCCTACCAGATAATCTGCTAGATGAGGGAAATGGAATTTAGGTGAGGACAATAAGAAAGAGATCCATCAGAAGAACATGCATACAAACCTACAAGCAAATATGTGGTCTGATGTGGCTACTCTATATGAAAACATTAGCAATGCCTTTAACCTTTTTTAGTAAATTGTATGGTGCCATTGCAATTCACAGCAGAACTATTTTCTCCTACCCCAGATGGCACGGCTACACCTTGTTTAAGTTTTAGAAAGTGGGATCTCAGATTAATTATAGCAGACTTCTTAAAGCTAAGGTCGGTTTGAAAGACTTTTATTTTGCAGGTCTTCAAGCAGGAACCAAACAAGCATCTATTTGAGATGGCCTTCATCTGGGTTTCTGTATTGCCAGGCAGAAACATTCTCTCCCATTTATTTTCCCCAACAACTTTCATTTAATTTGATGAAAGAAAATTGGTTTTCAATTGGTCTTCCAAAGGAGGAGCCTGAGTCAATATGGCAATGGATGGGCAATACTGAATTTGATTTTCATCCATTTTATCTTTTCCTCTGTTTTTGTTGCTTTTATGTTTAAATAATATAACTCTCCTTTCCTTCATTTTATATAATGATTAATAACACTATCAACTCTGCCTATTACTATTGCCTGTCTTCCAAGGGAACTTTACACTTTCAGTGAAATTATGTCATTACAATCTAATGTTCTGGCACTTATTTAGTGATAGCTGACCAAGGAGGATGAGCGTGAATGGCCTGGTGTTCATTGCATAATGGTCCCATCTTTGGTGGTTTGCAGTCTTCTTGACTTCTCACATTTTTACTGAAGACATCAGAAGGAAATTTCATCCTTTTCTAATTGGTATATCCAGGAACCAAAACTTTACATCAAAACTTCAAGCTCTCCCAATTCTTCCCAGGCTTCCCATAGATTCATAAATCTGTGCTGATATGCATGGTAAGAAGTTTGCTGCATGCTCAGGTCAATTTCAGTCTCTGCTCCCAACCTTCCATTCCACGGCCATAAGATGCTTCCTATAGATAAAACCCCACTGCTTCCTCTCAGCATCCATTCAAGAGCAATTACTCAAAAGGCTATTTGATACATTGAGCTCCCCCCACCCCATTTTGGGGGCCTCTCATTGCTTGTTTGCACACATATACAGTACCACCATAGCCATGATTCAGATGCCTAGTGTCAGGCCCAAGCCCAGACATGAGACAGTGAGATCAAATTGAATCCAATCCTTTATTTGCTTACATCTAATGGACAGAATCTTGCTAAACTAAAGCTATCACATTCTAACCTACTAGATATATCCAGAAAGATTGCACAATGTGATTACCCCGTATTTTTTTCTCCCTCTATCCAGGTCAGGACAGTCTCTTAATCTGGACCACTTTCTGGTGAAGATCTGACTTGCCAAAAGCCTCTCCCACTGCTGCAGGTAGACATTCCATCACATTCAGATAATCAGGAATCAAACCCTTGAAGGTAAGAAAGTGGCTGACATTAAGATGCAGAATAGAGTTGTTACAAAAATGCCAAAGCAGCTTAGGAATTTGAGCACTTGCGAAACAGCTGCTTTGAATTACTGAGGCCATCCCCTGAAGTCTTTCCACATTGCTTGGTCAACCATGCAGCCTTATTTCCACAGGAAGATGAAAGTTGGGCAGAGTGATTGGGGACTTCACTGCACTGCACTGCACTGACACTCCTAGGTAGAAGCAAAGTGTTAAGGTTTGTTTGTATCTCTTCTCTGTCTAGTCTTACATAGCTGGGCTGCTGCTCCTGAATATATGTTGTTAAAGAACTAAAGTTTAGAAAAGGGGATTTTCCTGCATACATGTGCATCTCTCAAAATGGGACAAACAAACTGAGGAAATTGGGGTTCCAGTCCCCATTTTTGGGTCATGTTAAATGTAACATCACTTTTCATACAAAAAGTCCATTCAAATCACCCACATCACAGGCTAGCACTGACAATACTGATATTTTAGAGTGCTGTGTGTGTCACTTTCATCTGTCAAGGGCTTCGGGTTACACAAGTGCTCAGCCAAGTCTATGACCACTTTTATCAGTAAGAAGAAAATGCCCACAAAGAAAGTGGTTGGAGAAGCTGGTCTCCCTCCCAGCCAAAGTAGCACAGAGTTAAGTGACTAAACTGAAATGAGTGGTTCCAATCAAAACTTGTAGACAATTGGCATCAAGTGGATTGCCAACTGAAGAAAACATGAGAATATCTAGCATATATGTGGGAGGCACTTGCATCATTTCAAGTGCCTCCTAGATTTATGCTAGACATTCTCCTGTATTCTGGTAGTGTAATATGGAAAACACTATTTCCACACTGAAACACCCAAAGCTGTCTTCAGACTGATGGTGAGACAGAAGTGATTATTATGGAGACATGTTCATGGCAATCAATAAGTAGGACATTTGAGAAAGGGCCAATTTGGTTTGGTGATTAAGGCACCCAACTAGAAACCAAAAGGTTTCTAAGTTCTAGTTCTGCTTTAGACATGAACACTGGTTCGGTGACTTTGGGCCAGTCACTCCCTCTCACCCCAGCTCACTTCACAGAGTTGTTATTGTGGGGAAAATAAGAGGAAGAAGGAGTATTAGGTTTGTTTGCTGCCTTGATTTATAAAAATAATAAAGGCAGGGTAAAATGTTTTGAAAAGTTTAAATAAACAAATGTTGGATTCTAGATTGTTTCCATTAGAATTTTTAGCTTGATCAACAAATATTATCTCAATGCTTTACCTTCTATGAGACGGTGACCTTTGTTTTTCATGACGACCAACTCCAAAGTTTGACTAGCCACTCCCAGCTATAAAACAGTGTCCAAGCTCCTACATATTGTTAGGAAAACTGGAATTACCCTAATGAAAATTAATGTGTCTCATTTGGGCACCCCAATTTGAGGATTAGAAAATATTTTGGGCAACTGCTTGCTTAAGCAGATGGCAAGCTGGCAGACACATGAATGTAGACCAAAATTCAAACGATGAAAGCCAATAATTTAGTCTTGCAAAAAGAGGTCACATTGGCTTCTTTGAAATGATGCATTACTTAGACTAAAAGGAGGTCGAAGTTTAGGATCACTATGTCTGGACATGGGGATTAAGATTTGGAAGATAGTTGTTGCAGCTGAAAACCATCACTTCCCCCTCATCTGATTGGCAATCTGAGCCAGCCATGCAAAGAGCCAAGATTTGAACTTTAGAAGAATGATTTAAATTTATCAGAACCTGCTCTAGTCTCACTGTCTACTGAAGACAATGTTTTGGCTTTGGAAGAGCAAAACCCTAACAGATTTGCGTGGGCTGGGATTTAAATTTGGCGCTACAACAGAGAATGTTCCTTTGTAATTATAGGCGGATTTGAGAGACAGGGTAATAATTAGAGAGGGAAATTAACTGGGTTGATCAGATGGCAAATAGAAACTGTGAAAATGAGCAAGTCCTGGAATCCAGGGCCAGTAAACAAAGGTGCCATGGAGAGAGAGAAAAGGCGGCACTTGGCAGCTGGGTCAGAGACAGCTCAGGGAAACAGCCTTGCTGTATATAGGTCTGCCATTCTAACAATGTTGGTCATCCATGGAGAACTGGTTTATTAACAATGGTCTTTTTAAACAACACTGCAATTGAATTGGCATCTCAATTTCCTATAATTGAAGTATCTGCTTTTCTACTTCCTTGACATAGATGCTTTCACTTTTCTTTTGATGACATTTTTGAGCTTGCTTTAGCATTGCAAAGAAGCCTAGAGGTTGTGACACCTGTCCTTCTTGCCATATAATCACCTTAGCTGCTCCCATAATGAATTGAAATAGCTCCCAGGTGAATTCCTTCAATATGTCTTTCTCTTGGGATTTAGTAGAAGTGAAAGAAGCTGTAGACAACTGCCCAATGAATAACATGATTAATGTGCATACACACATATATGTACTTTTGGTCTAGCTCATCAATAAGGCTAGAATGCCGTAGACTTCTATATTCTCCAAGAGGATGAATGTTGTGATTGTTAATAGCACAATCCCTTCTCCAGTGATCTGCAGCCTCCATGGCTTCCCATTCTCCAATTCCAGGAAAAGTCATCTGAAATTTTCACAAACATCTCAAAGTCGTCACTGCTGGGAAAAATCTTGACTTGAGAAATTATTAAAAGATTGTTTCTTTTACCTGAAGGAGTCTGGAAAAATAGTCATTCCATTTCTCTAAATATATGTTGTGAATAGAATACCTTTTGTACCAGTACCATATGAAACTTTCAGGTTAGAATTAGGTCGATTCTTGTTCAAGTTTTGGTCTAGCCATAAGGTTCACAGGTTTATCTTTGCCCATGACTGCCTAAACTGTCTGAAGGGATTATAGAAAGAAGAAGAAAAAAGATGGAATATCTTCTGTAGCTTCTTGGAGAAAAGATCAGTCTGTCAATGCAAGAAATACATATATAATCTGACCATAACAAGCAAAGGAAAAACTAAATTGACATGCTATATGTATCCAGCTTAGAGATGTGAAAATAAGTCTAAATTTCCAATCATTGCAGAAGAGGAAAATCACAGTAAATATCCTGCTGATGAAAAAAGAAAAAGAAATGCAAGCAGATTAAGCAAAGCAAGGATAGTAAAATGGATGCAAATTGAAGTAACAGTTCAGATCTGCAGTTTGGAAATCACATGTCTGGCTTAGTCCACAATTGCCCAAAATTGCCCAGTCTCTCTCAGATATTTTCTCATAGTTTAAGGAAATGTTAACTGCCTAATCAGTTATTGGATAGTTTCTTTCCATTATATTTGCTGAGCTGGTAAATGGAAATTTATTTTCTTAAGTGGATTACAGACTTGTTAGTATGCACACATTGCTTTACCTCTCTAAACAATGACCTGAGCATCAATATTCAACATAAACAGCAAATAAGTTCCACATGAAGCATCTGGGATGCTTGATAACTAAGAACGTCCATGGTTAATATTTGTCATTGGTACAATCTGTTTGTGATACTACAGATTGTTTTCAAATCAAATGACTGAATAGGTAATAAAGCACCACCTGTATTATGTTTTTCAACAATGGTTTGGCAACTTTTAGAGGCAGTTCTCAAATCAGTTTTGTCTGGTCAGCTTTGATGTTTCCTTCCATCTTTCATCCAAAAACATGGACATGGTGTCCACAGGGTTTTCTTACCCTGTCCTTATCACAACCTTGTGCCCCCCTCTAATCCCCTAATCATTTTTGTTACTCTTTTCTGAACTCTTTCTAGAATCTCAACATCTTTTTTACATTGTGGCGACCAAAACTGGATGTAGTATTCCAAGTGTTATCTTACCAAGGCATTATGGAATGGTATACTTCTACAAATTATAGACTTGTAGAAGATCCATCTCTGCCTTGTTGATACATTGATTCTTTATATATATTTTAATAATAATTTTAATGTTTTAACTGTCAATGTTTTGTTTTAATGTTTTAATTCTGCAATTGTTTTATTCTGTTATTTATGATATTGTAAGCTATTGAGAGTTGCTTAGTGAAGAAATGGGTGGTATACAAATTTAATAAATAAATAACTTGGGAGTGAAACAGAAAAATATTATAATGTTTTAGTAAGTTAGAATATTGTAATGATCCTTTTATTTTTAATAAATTTATGATATAGCATTAGAAAGATTGCTACTTATTTTGAACAAGGTTTCAGGTCCCTAACTGATACTGTGAACTAGGTCTGTGCAAAGCATTTGGAAGGTGTATTTCATAAAATATGTAAGTGTAAGGAAAAATCCCTCTCTAAATATTACAGCAAATATTTGCAAGGCTGGTGTGGGGTTGGGTGTTTCATAGTCTGGCTCTAGATGTCTGGAACTATTTGTCCATGTAACCTTCCCTGATGAAACCACCAGGGAAGTGAAGTGGTTGTGCATATACACACATGTAGACAACTGGGCACACAGCAGCCATGCTAGCCTTACAAAGTATGCATCCGTTTTGAAGAGAGAGCTTTACTTCCATTAAAACAATTTTTCAGTTGCTGGGCATAGATATACTACAAAGTAATATCATATAATCTTGTGATGATTGTACAGATTAGACAATAACTAAAACAACTATGCCCTGCAGATTCACGAAGCTGCTACCATGACATATTAAGATACAGTATAAGCACAAAGATAGAAAATCTCTACTATTTAGAATTGATTGTTCATCTTTTGCCCAAGCGTTCAAGGCAGCATTTATAATTCTTTACCCTCAACAGCCCTGTGAGTTAAGAGAGGATGACTGGCCCCAAATCATTCAGTGAGTTCCACAACAGTTAAGGATTTGAACCTCTTAGATTCTCTAAGTCCCACATTTTATTAGTTCAAAATACTGCTAGTTGATTAATTATTTTATGCAAAACCATTATTTCAACACCTTATATATAATATTAATTTAGATGCAAAATTAATTTATCTGATAGAACTGTGACAATTGGAAAAAAGCATTTGGCTGAAAGACAATAGGAAATTGCTATGATATAGTCTGAGTTTTTATTCCCACAGGAAACCCACATTTCACACATTGGTAAAAGTCAATTATGAATTATCAAGGCTATTACACAGCATGGATTCTTCCAGGAACAATCTGCTATTATAAATCAAAATGAAGTGATACAAGGATTCTTAAATGCTTTAACTAACTCAAACTCAAATTATATAAGAATAGAGAAAAAGAGAGACAGAAAATCAGGAGTTTGA
>JANHFL010005494.1:59502-84229 GCA_032468155.1 Oxyrhabdium leporinum
ATAATAATAATAATAATAATAATAATAATAATAATAATAATAATAATAATAATAATAATAATAACAACAACAACTAGGTACTGTCCTCAGTTAGAAGGGAGTGGGGTTTGCAAAGAGGAGGAGGAGGAGGGTAAGTGTGAGGTCCTTGGGGCTCTCTGAGCTTAGTTGTGTTGTTGCAGACATTTCATTACCCAACTAGGCAACATCATCAGAGCTAGAAGGGAGTGGGGTTTGTAGAGTAAAGAAGGAGGAAGGGAGGAGGAGGAAGAAGAGGAAGAAGAGGAAGAAGAGAAAGGAGAGGAGGAGGAGGAGGAGGAGTACGACGACGACGACGGCGACAACTGTGGGGTCCTCGGTGCTCTCTGAGTTTGGTGATTTGCCTGCAGACCTTTCACGACCCAACTAGGTAACCTCATCAGGGCTGGTGAATACGGGAATCGCAGTCGACCATCAGCGAGGTCCCCTTATCACAACCTTGTGCCCTTTCTTTGGATGTATATACAAAACCACATGCGTGAAATAAAATAATAAAATGGCATAGTGGCAGTGATGGTTTGACATGGAATAACAGGCAATAAAAAGCTCATGGAGTAAATGAATTAAAATGCTTAGCCATACCGAAAGATTGCTGTAGGATCATCTGGGCTTAACAAACTCAATTAACCTAGCTTAAACCAGCAGCTGTTTTCGACAATCTCCTAAGCTTTGGCTTGTTTGTTTTGTGACTCAGCATATTGTGCAAATCCGGGCTGTTTATTTTATTTATAATTCAATGTATAGTGTGAACCTAGAAAAATGAGTTAATTCAGTAACCAGATTGAAAAAAATGTTTTTTTAATATAGCCATTGAATTATAACAAGGAATGTGAAGATGAACAAGGAAGGGAGCAAATAGATTTCCCCAGATCAAGTTTCCACATTCCTGATATGACAAGAAGACCTGTTTCATTGCCCCATGGTCATATGTTAGATAAGAGCAAAGAGAGAACCATAACTGCGAAGTGGCATGCTAGGATATGGACAGCATTGAAGAAAATGTGAGATAAAAACAAACAGGAAGAATGAAATCATCAGTCAAGCCACATCAAAAGTCTATATTAGGTGAGAAAGTTGGTCCAAGGGGTGGAAGATTAGAAGCTGAAACTGAGTTTAACCACCAAGCACGAAGCTATAAGCCAGAGGTGGCCTGAAGGTCAGTCAGAAGATCAGTTTGCAAGCCCAGTGAAATACATTGAGAGTCATGAAAATGGGTACTTGTCCCTGGAAGGAGCATCAAAAGGGAACCAACTTTGACCCAAAAGAATTTCTTGAATTTATTGGATTTGGGATAGCATAAAAAATTACCAGCAAGAGTAGATCAGTATGGAACCCAAATGATAGAAAATAGTTGATATTCTACTATAATTCAATTGTTTCAGTTTCAACAATGCAGTTCTTATCCCTAAATTTACCAATAGTAGAATTATCATAGAATAGTGGAGTTGCTATATAAATATCCTTTAAAATATTAGTCAAGTAAATATATTCTGATTAAGAATAAGCTTAGTCAAGCTCTTACAATTTAGCAATCTGTGCTCTATTATGTTCCTTAATCAGGTTTTGGCAGATTCTTCATTTTGTTTTAATTTAAATCCATTTACTGAGCAATCATAACAAACTAACCCTAAGTGAGAAGTTAAACCAAAACAGTCCATCTAATTCTTAGAGAAGCTACAATGCACTTTAGTACATTGAATTAAATGCATCAGAGATTTTCTTAAAACAAATCTTGCAAAATGCATGCTCAGTTTCCTTAGTCATTCTGTGATAGGAAAATGTTCTTCTCCTCTCAGTTTCTTTTCAGTGGAAAATTATTTTGACCATTTCATATCTGACCTAGAGAATTTTATTTTTTTTAAAAAAGATCAAATCATCCATATTAAAAAAAAGGAAAATTATTGGCTACATCTGATAGTGTCACATTACAGTATATCAGAGAAGGCAAACATTTGAAAAAGATATTTCCTATTTGGAAAGTGAGTCAAGGAGATCAAGGAGCCCATTGGATCTGAGCACATCACAGTTAAGATCGGTGATAAGAAAAGAAATGAAAATGTCATGAGGATCACACTCCTCCTTATCTTCAGCAGCTCTGTGGCAGCTATTCTGAATGGCAGTCCTGAGAATAAAAAGTGCTCTCCCCTGTTCAATATGCTGATGCAATCATCTAGCAAGGGTCATGCAGCCAATAAGACATTCTTCAAACCAAGTGATGCTCCCTTCCACTGCAATGCAGTGAACGTTACCATTCAAAAGGCTTCCCCCAATCTATCTTTAACAAGAATGATGGTAGGAAAGAAAAGGTTGGGGGGGGGAAACAAAAGAAACTGAGAAGACACAGGAGTGATAAAGATGAGGCTGGTCAATTTTACTCTAGATGTTTGTATCACCTGAACATCAAACAGATACGGAATGGAGTGTCATACCTGCAATTAGAAGTAAATGTCACAGCGTTATAACTCACAGCTTCTCTGGAGAAGCAAATTATTCTTCCAGCTATGAGTCAGCTGTGCATTTCCAAAAATGCAAAGGGAACAATATCAATGTTCTGGAAAAAACTCATTACTAAAAAGGCAAACTGAAGATTAATCACATTCCTATATAGGACAAAGTCAGTAGGACTGAACCATCTTCTTAATACTGATTCAGAGTTCATTGAAGTTTGAAAATGGAGAGTATGTTGACATGTATTTGACCTACTTTTTCCATTTCTTGGCAACAGTGGCCAAGCCAAGAGGTTCTTTCAGGATTCAGAAACAATAACTATACCTAAATACAAAGCAATAGAAATATATTTGTTATAAAGTAGAGAGAGAAAGTTAAGAGAAATATTACACAAACACATGCAAATTCTATTGCCAGAGACACCTTCAAGGCATCAGATTATACACGAGCAGAGCACTTCCTAGATCACTGGTGTCAAACTTGTCAAACTTGTGGTGTCACATTGCTGTCCCATGAAGTTTTGCAATATTTTCCCATTTGTAGAACTGGGGTGGGCATGGCCTGCTTGTGACCATCCGACCCGTGGGCTGCCAGTTTGACACCCCTGTCCTAGATGATCTATGCTGAAGTCCTCCAAATAACCTTTGCCTTTTATATCTTACATTTCACTTTATTGTGACTATAATTTTCTCCTTGGGCCAAGAAGAGACTTATCTGAATCTCTTTCTGTCACTTTTTCTACATTGGGAGAATCCAAGTTCAAATAGATGCATGGAAAGCAGTAAACTACTTTTAACCTCTTAAAGTGAGGTGAAAAATCTGGCAGCCCATTACACCACTTCAATCTTCTGAAGTCCCAACACATTCAATGAAACTATATTTTGCCTTAGAGTGTACTGTTATGGCTACCATTGCACACTTTACAGCATGGCTGAGAAATCCTGAAAGTTGAACTCCAGACTTCTTGAAATTGTCAAGACTGAAAAACACTGCCTTAGAGTGAACCATTATGGCTACCATCTTGACTTTTTGACCCTACCCTATGGACACTCTTGTCTTCTATGACCTACTTCTCTCTACTCCCCCCAGCAGGATGGTACCAGCGTGGATAGGCTAGGGAGGTGGGGTATCATTTCTATTTGTTTCTGCTTCTCCTTCATCACTCCCAGGGAGGGAAATTATCAAGGAGGGAAATAAAGAGAAACTGTTCTGCAAACATTGCTAGTTAAGGGAAGAACTTTGAGTTGAGCTCAATTTTGGATAATTTCATGGATTCCTTCAGGCATTTTTTTGGGCAACCACATGGAAGAGGTGCATGTTGCCTTTTATAGGATGTTTTCAAGGACTTGCACTAATCTCAAAAGATGTTAAGCAAGATTGGACCTGACTTGGCTAATACTTGGATGGGATCAGGAATTCAAAAGCTATAGGTCAGTTGTTCTCAACCTGTGGTCCACGGACCCCCGAGGGGTCATGATGCCATCACAGGGGGTCCACAAAGACTTGAAAAAATGTTATAATTTCAATCTTGAGTTATGTCTTGAGAATCCGTGATCTTAAACTTTTCTTCAAGAACCACCACTGTAGGCTAAATTAGGACATCAAAACAGCAAGCCAAGGAAACCCCAGAAATGTGCCCATGGGTGTCATCAGGAATTGACTTGGGCTTGATATGATCTTTTTATACACCAGGTAAAATTAGTGGAAAAAAAAGTCCTAAGTAAATAATTATTTCACGGATAAAAGAACCAAAATTATAAGTGTTTGTTAAAGATAAATGTTTCTCTTTATCTCTCTTGTTTTAGGCATGTTTCAACTGTGCTGGTTTTAGTTCCTTGTCTTCTTTCTTTTAACCACAATTTATTAGACTAAGATTTTCTTTTCTTTTTATCCTTCTAGCTTAATATGTTGGGTGCTGTTATGTATTTTTGAATTATTGCATTGTTATATAAAACTGGCACTACTTAACTGCTAAGTTTTATCCTTGTGCTGTACCAAAAGAAAGCAGTTGTTTTATCAGAGATAGACATCTCAATAAGCTCCATAATTTTGTTTTAGTTTTATAGGAACTCGTATGTACAAGCCATTGTGTTTATGACTTAGTGTTGTATGCAAAATCAGCCAACCAGGCTGATTATTTTAAGCATTACCAACACAAACAATGGGGTACCATTGTTTAGTCAAATGTTGAATGAAAACAATTGAAAGGAGATCTGGAAATAGATGGATAATCTAAGGAAAAATATAATTACTACATAATTAATGTAAATATTGATTGGGGAAAACTGATTAGGCATACCCAATTATCCTATAGTGATAGCCACTAATTAAGATGGCTGTAAAGGAGAATTAGATAAATTCTTGAAGTACAAATCTACTAAATGGTTGTTTATCTGAAGCTTCAATATTCTGGAATGGAGCAGGATGTCTTCAAGTCACAGTTGGAAGGGGATAGTTGCAGAATAGCTATATCTCCACCTCCTGTTAGTGAACATCTTGGAGGCATGTCAGTTACTGTGAGGAACAAAGTACAAATTAGCTTGATCCAACAGGACTATGGTAATCATTGTCTGATGGTTTTTTGATCAAGGAAATGGAAGTTCCAGCCACATCTACTTAGATTTTTGCACAGACTAATAAGAACTAATCTCATTTCCAAGGCAGATTGAATAAACGACTTTGATGGTAAGAAGCTTAAGGGAGCAAGTAGGTCTTAAGTTATTTAAAACCATGGAAATGTTCCCACCAGACAGAAAATATTATGTAGAAAGGCAGAGACTTTGAAGAAAGAGCAGAAACTGACATTTTAGTTTGTTCCAAAATTACAGAAAGGCCTTTTTACAAGGAAGGTTTTCATTCTCAGCTTTTATTTGGCTTTCTTAAGCTCTTTGGGCCGGCTGATTTGCTGATACCTTAAAACACACTAGATCTTTGAAATAAGCCAGAGATTACTAAATTTAATTTTCTCTCATTCGGAAACAAGCTAAAAGATTAAATAAAGGTTATCAGTTGGGATAGCTAAAGGTCTTTGCCACTGTTGTTGTTTATTATTATTATTATACCTACAACAGTGTGAAATCACAGCTGCCAGATCTTTAACTGATACTGTTTTTCATATGCAATCAAAGGTATTATTTCAGTTTGGCACTTCCCAACTCCAAAACAACTTTGGGCAGCTCACAGATATTTTTTTTTAAAGAATATAGGGAGCAAGATAATATAGAACAAGAAACAACAAGAAAAGAACAAGATCGTGAATCTGATAATACCAGAACATACCGTATAGAACCAACATCCAAGGAGGGGCTCCATCAGGTGGGAGCTATCTGGATCTGGAGGGCAACTTCATTCCAGAGGGCAGGTGCTGGGATAGAGAAGATATACTTACTAGATCTCGTTGGGTGCATTGTTTAATCAAATGAACCTGAACATGCCATCCTTATCAGTTCAGATAGATTTTGTAGCTACCGTGGAAGAACAATTGAACAAAAAAATGTGGGAGGGCATTTAGATGTTGTAGAAACTTGTCATGGAAGAAATGGAGAAGCTTCAAATGGGATCTACAACAGTGTAGTCATGAACAGCAGAAGGCTTCTGTGGTTGTCATTGCCATATAGAGTTTCTCTATTTGCAAATTGTAAATTAAGATACAAATTGCTGTTACATGTCAGTTTTCAAATTCAGATCAGCTTAAATGTTCTTTCAGATCAGTTAACACTCCTTGACAAATACTATATGCCAACAAAAATTAATTACACTGCTGACAGGTATCAACTCCTGAAAAAAATGTCAGAGGTCCCGATGCTAAAGTTAAATATTTGGCAAAGTTTTGTTGTTCATTAGATTTATATCCTCCTTTCTCTTCAGGAACTCATCTTGGCATAGAAAACATTCCTTTCTTCCATTTTTCCCCTGATCATGATAAATTTGGTTTAAGGAGTATGACTGGCCCAAAGTCATTTTGTGAGCTTTCACACCTGAGGGTGGAGTTGAACCTGGATTTTCCCACTCGACATCCTCAAAATCAGACCATACTGGCTTTTTCTCTTTTTTTTGGCTGAGAGTTGTGGATGCTCCATCACTGGAGGTTTTTAAAAGTAGACTGGATAACCATTTGTCCAGAATGGTATAGGGTCTCCTGCTTGAGCAAGGGTGTGGACTAGAAGTTCTCCAAGGTCCCTTTCAGCTCTTATTTTGATTGATTCAATCTTTGATGATTGAAAATAATCTAGAGCTTGGATCTCCCTGTTTCTAGTCCAACATTTTAACCACAACACCACTGGCCCTTAGCTGGGAGAGAAGGATTGGCTAAAAGCCACCTTGAGCTTCTGTGATGGAAGAATCAAAGTTTGGTCTCTCCATTCCTTATCTAGTATCTTTAATAATGCTCTGTGGTACTTCTCAAAATTTATTCTGCTTGCTAAAATGATACAGAACATTTCAATAAATGATCCACTTTAACTAGCATTCACCTAGATAGCCAGGCTGAATAAAGCAACAAGCATGAACAGTTGTCACTCTGCGTGACAATCACAGCTGTGATCCTAATGGGGAAGCTTATCTTCAAAAAAACTAGAATTTGAAGGAATTCATTCTGAGAGTGATAGAGGCCTTTCTTTAAATGTCTATGGGGAATTTTTCCCCCTTGCTCATTTTGATCCCCTAAAAACTACCCAAGGAAATAGAGACATGTGCCCCTAAAGAAACATTATTTTTTATAAAGCAACTTTGAGATGTTGGATTTTGAGAGTGAAGAGACACAACCAGTTCCCCAAAATGCAGTATTTGTGTCGTGGAAAAATTAGCTGACTGGATACATTAGCCTTGGTTTTATTTGTCCTTCTGCCTTTTCTGTAATTTTGTAGGATTCACCGCCTTCAGTCAATGGTGGTGCTAATACATTCCATTCAGACATGGAGTGTCTAATAAGGGTGATCTCTTTTCAAATAAAAAAATAAAAAAAATCACAGAATTCAACAAAGGAGTTCCTCCAAATGCATTTATCACTGAACATATCTAAGCAACATCTCAGAAGAAAACACCTATAGGTTTTGATGTTCCCTGCAGGGTATAAACTTAAAAATAATAAAAAGATGTTCTCAAAAACTGAGCATTTCTGTCTTCGGGGATGGCATAACCATTAATAAATTTGTGGATGCAGTATCTTTGCTTGCTATTGTGAAAGTAAACAACAACAAACAAATCCCTCCACAACTACTAAAAGAATCCTTTTTTGCTGCAAGAAACAGACACAGAGAAACCCTGCAAATATTTTACGTGTACTCGGTTCTAGAAACGATTTTATATAATCACATTTTTTATATAGTAATGTTGAACTGGAGGTTGTAAACTCAATATTAAGTTTGGACATAAAAAAGAAAAAAAAATGAATGATAAAAAAATGACAACTTTTTTAGTCAGACGTTCAAACAAGGTTTGGTGTTATTACAGACATGGATAGTCTTAGTAATAGTATTGAAAAGCTATTCAAAAAAAGAACATGTTCTGTAATATATTTCTATAACTATATGTATTTGAATCTCTCCATTCCTCTTTGCACAATACACAGAATTCCTCCAATAAGGTGGGTTTTATTTATTTATTTGTGTACTTTATATAGCCACCCAGTGCACAAAACAAACATATTTATTTGTGTGTGTGTGTGTGTGTGTGTGTGTGTGTATCTTAAAATGGGGTGGGGTGGGCGGGGCTAGCCAGGAGTGGAATTTGGCGGTTCACTGAACCACACAGAATCTTCGCTAAGGGTCCGTCCAAACCCCTGTGAACCCCCAGCAGCCCACCCAACTGAAATGTCATACTTTGTAAAGTAGTTCAGACTGAAAGCTCTGAAGCTGACTGACTGCCCAATGAATACTGAATTGATATAATGTCAATAAAGCAAAGTCTTTTTGTTAATTAAGTTAGTTTTATTCTTTCCTTTTAAAGGCAAGGCACTTAAAAGTGCTTACTCATATCTTCCACCCTACTACCACTGCCACCCTGTGAAACAAGTCAAGGCTTCTTCCCATCCAGCTGAATTCCTGAGGGCTTAATGGTAAAAAATTGATTAGATCTAATCTGATGCTAAGTTTTGGCCAGATCCAAAAAGTCCAACTTTTTCAAAATTGACTGAACAATATGATATTGTCAGGGTAATGATGATTTAATAGCTGACCAGCTGCTGTAAGGTTGTACTGCTATAATATTGTAATGTTATAATGATGATGCAATGGTAGCAATCAGCCAGCAGGGTTATTTGACTGCTACCGCTTTAAGAGGCTGAATTATATGAGAGACTCTGTGAAGGCGTATCTCTCTCTCCATATGTGCTTCTGTGGTGTAGCTGATTACTGATTGCTATTTGTTCAAGGCCTGTATCAAAGTACTTGTATGTATATATGCTTCTGTAGAGATAAAACCACTATATGTAAATGCAAACCTGTGTACTGTATTTGCTCCTGGGATATCTCACCTAGTCACACTGTGTGCTCTGTGACAGATATTTTTTTTTTTTAATAATTATTCTCTAAGAAGCAGATGGAGACTTTTCTTATATAATTGAATCAGACATAGAAATGAATATTCCAGGACAATTTGAGTTTTGAATGACATACAGTTGAGCCTGTTAGAAAGCAGCAGAAGGAAGATGCTGCCGATTTCGGATTAAGCCAGGAATGAAGAAGGGGAAACTGAGCTTCAGTAGAAGCATCAGAAAGACACTTCCCCAACACAGCACAAGAGGCAAATGTGAAAAAAGGCAATAATGAGGATGCTCACAAGCCAATCTTAGAGGCATAAGAAGAAAACAGCACCTTACTCAGATGCCAAGTTGGGATGCTAAAAAGGGGGATGATTAAAAATTCTCCATAGATATCTGAGCCAGTAGTTCTGCAAATAACTCTACCATACTGTCAAGGCTGTATTTCATTGGTTGTGTTTTCATGATACATTTAACCAGGTCAGTACAAACTGTAATTTACCCAACATGTTAAGCTTTGCTATTTTTGACCTTGGTTAGTTTTTTGTCTGGCTTAATTTATGGTTCAGTGTATTGTATCAATCCAAAAAATGGCTCAATTCCATAACTAAATTAAGATGGTTATCTGAAAACTGCCATTGAGTTTCTTAAGGTCTTTCTTTCTCCAGAGAAAAATGTAGAACAGGGATGAAAATGAAATGCATGTTTCTGAAAGTTACATGCAAAAGGAAGTACTTTTTAAAAAGAAAAAAAAGAAAAAGCTTATATAGTGAACAATTCCCTTCATTTGAGGAAGTTGTGAAGAATCCTCTCTGGGTCTAATCTAACAGCACCATATGAAGGAGTCAAAAGAGTCCTTCCCCAGTCAACAAGCTCATTTTTGAGTGCTAGTAACATGCAACTCATTATGGGGTGTGTGTTTGTGCATGTCATATGTTGTTATAGTACCTTCAATTCTGTAAAGGAAAAAGGAAAGTTGACATTTCCCCCTCATTTGGGTTTCTGTAGGGTGTGGTGAAAAAAAAATCAAGATAATGACTAGAACAATGAAATCAAAGAGCTGCCACTTCTTGATGCAAACAAACAGTGTTTTTCAATTTGAACCATTTTAAGAAGAGAGGACTTCAGTTCCTAGAATTCCCCAGCCAGCCAGTTGAAGATCTCATTTCTTAAAGTGGCTCAGGTTGAGAAACACTGACCATTGTACAGTTGCTTCTGCTCCTCTTTCATCAATCACAGGCATTACCAAGCAGAGAGATGAAGAGAGAAAGTGATCTGCAGGCATTGTTAGTTGAGAACTTTGAGCTGAGCACAATTTGGATGATTTCCATGGATTCCTTCAGGCCGTTTTCTTGGCAACCACATGGAAGTTGTGTGTATTTCCTTCTACATATTTTTCAAATTTTCAGCATAGCCACCTATCCTGGAATTATCTGGAGGTCTTCCAACCAAATCCTCACCAGGTGCATTGTTGTGTAGCTTCTAAGGTCAGATATGGATTGCCACCTGCTGAAACTACATGGCTGTAACCATGTATTTATCTCAGTAACTGTACTGAAGTAACAACATGGTATTCCTTTGGGATTTTTTTTTTCTAACTTCCTAAGCTAGCCTCAGGGGACTAAAAATCCCAGATCGTTGCAGGAAACTTGTCCCATACCCAGCCTAGAATATGCATTTCCTTGGTCTGAGTTAGTTACCAATTGCTTTGAGAATTATAAATGGAACTATATCTTTCATTCTTCTAGAATAGTATTTTCTTTGCTGGTGCCAGAAATCCCAATAGGTGTGGCCATTGGGAGATGTAGTCCCAAGAAAGCTGCAGCATCTGAACATGGGGGAGGTTGCTTCTGACAGCTTGGAGCAGTTTTCATATAGCTCAGCAGAATTTGGGGACTGAACTTGAAAACTTTTGCATGCAAAGCATATTGTCTGTCCCATGTTAGGCTCTTCTCTTGCTACAAGGGCAACTTCACTATGGCAATATTTAAGCCTCATTAATCTAAAGCCATGGGTAGAATTTGCTCTGGATAACACCTACTTTCTTTGAGCCAGCATAGCTCGCTATGTGTATTGATCAGAGATAAAGCTGAAGGACTGAATTTTCTTTACAGGGAATTTGTCTTTCTGTCTATTCATCTACTTACCTGTCATCCTTACCTTCTGGTGCCAGATACTCTCCAACTCTGTCAGAAACACACACACACACACACACACCAACTGAAATATGAATTTAGTACACTGGGAAAAATCTAATCCAGATAGTAAAGTTGTATTTAGAAATCATTTATGTCTGTTTAAAGAGACAATATTATTCAGATATAGAAAGCATCTTCCATTAGCATAGGAAATAAACTTCTTGCATCTCGCAATTTTCTCTTTCCATTTCTCGAAGTTAGATTCAAAACTCAGAACAGGTATATGCAAACAATATTGCTTCTTCAGTAAAGAATGTGACTAATAGAGAGTTAGGCTGGTTATATAGGCATGGCACTTGTCAAAGGTATCATTTATCAGTGACTTTCTGAGACACCTTTACATAGACTTGATTCATCTATGACATGCCAAATAATGGTTTGCCTAAGTATGGATTGTTGAATAAGTCACAATTGGCTACATTCAAAATATATTCAAAACTATAAACTATGTTTTTAAAACACTATGACAATCTGAACAGATACAAGTTTTCTGTAGAAATATATTTCAATATTCTGATCATATAGGGATAAATAAATTGGTATTGCATTTCCTGTGACAGTGACAAAAGGTTGGGTTCCACAATTAAAACTCTTCTATGCTATTTATGTATTGGTAGGCATATTCATTAATTAATGAAAATGAGTTATTAACAGCAGTACAGCTGGGTTAAATCAAGTCTCCTTTAACCCAAATCAAGGGAATTGGGATAAGGTGTTTGAATTATATTGCTACTAAGATAGGCTTTGGAATCCTTTCCCCAAGCTTAGTTTAAAATTCAAGACAGTGTTCTGTTAAAGGCCTACAAGTCAAAATTTGCCACTTTTCTGGAAAACTGTATATATAATTGGGTTACATGTGAAGTTTATGCTACTGTTTGATAGCTCTCTACTGGGGCAAGAATGCTTTAATGTTTATACTTTGAAGGTTCAGTCTATATCATATGGAGCATGGAGTGACATCTCTAAATTAATACAGAACACAGAATAACAGACTTGGAAAGGATGTTGGAGGTCTTTTAGTCCAACCCCCTATTTCAGCAGGAGACCCTATACCATTCTGGACAAGTAGTTGTCTAATCTCTTCTTGAAAACTTCCAGTGATGGAGCATCTGCAACTTCTGGAGGTAAACCATTCCACTGAATAATTGTTTTCAATGATATGATTTTTCCCCTTAATTCTAGGTTAGATCTTGGCAACTTTAAGACATGTGGACTTCAATTCCCAGAATTCCCCAGCCAGCTGTGTAGGGTGGAGAAGTCTGAGAGTTGAAGTCCACAAGTCATAAAGTTGCCAAGGTTGAGAAACACTGGTCTAGATGGTATACAAAATAATGTCATGGCACAATGTAGTGATAATAATACATGCACAAAGCAGTATATATAATTACTTGGCTGTGATTTCAGTTATTCATCTTCAATACCCAAATAGGTCAATCAGTATCTTGGCAGCTTCACTTATACCACATTGTAAGCATGATTCCTCTGCTCCATTTTTCATGGGTTGTTTTTTTTAAAACTTCACCCCATCAACCCTAAACTATCCTAACTAAAGTGGAATCAAAGGCTGTGTGGCAAGAGTTTTATTGAGTGAAACGAAGTGACTCAGACTGAACTTGTAATGTTTCTAAAAGTTTGTTGTTGTTTTAAACCCCTTGTTCAGACCTTGATTTTAATTCCTGGAAACGATTAGATGCAAGAGAAAAGGGGAGAAAAAACAATCTGTGTATAGGAGAGAAAGTCCAGCTGTGTTGAATATCAAATATTATTTGAAGTTTAAAAAATGAAATACAATCTAAGCAAGAGTCTGTATTTTAAAGGAAAATGTTTCCTGGTTCCAGAGGAATCAATTGTGTGGGCCTTACATAAATATTGATTTATGTAACACAGTGCAGGCTGTCTAGTATGAGTGTGGACTTGTATTTTTTTTAATAGAAAGTGGATGATTAAATAGCAGCCTGGAGCTATTACATCTCCCTAGGCCAAAGTACCTCCTTAAGCACATTTGACTAACTGGTTTCACAGTTCCTTTCCAAATCTTATCAAAAATTGAGTTGTGTAGCCAATTTACTATGGGCAACTACAATTTAAATGCCAAGAAAAATAGTGAACCTATTTATACACCCATCATTGGAAGATATTCATCATTAAGTTAGTGAGTGTATAATTTACAGCAACTTTTTAACATTTACTGTATTTTTGGGAGCATAAAAGTGGGTGGAAATGTCTGTGCATCTTATACAGTGAATGTTGCTGAAGCCCTGCCCATCTGCTGGCCCCCACCCTTCGGCCTCTGCCTCCCAGAAATTTGCCTCCTTGCAGCAAACAGCCAACAGCCTGTTTCAGCTTCAGCACAGCCTGATTAGCACAAGTAGCTGATTGTTGGTTGGATCTGCTCCCGACGATCAGCTGTTTCAGGCTGCAGGGATTGCCATTGCCTATTGCCGCCTCCGCATGCCCCATTTTTGGCCTCCACGTGCCCCATTTTCAGCCTCCATGCTCCCCATTTTCCACCCATTCTGATCCCTGCTGCCCAGAATGGGATGAAAATGGGGTGCGCGGAGGCCGAAAATGGGATGCAGAGGCCAAAAATGGGGTGCACAGAGGCGGCAATAGGTGATGGTGATCCCTGCAGCTTGAAACAGCTGATCATCTGCTGTTTCAGCTGCTTGTGCTAATCAGGCTGTGCTGAAGCTGAAACTAGCTGTTTGCTGTTTGCTGCAAGGAGGCAAACTGCTGAGAGGCAGAGGCAGATTTTTTTTTCTTGTTTTCCTCCCCAAAAACTAGGTATGTCTTATACTTCAGAGCATCTTATACTCCGAAAAAATATGGTAAATTGCTGAACCACCTTGTGTGGTTTGAGAGTGAGATCTATAATTGCAAGTGCAGACATAAGAGATAAGGGATATGGCATTGTGAGAACTCTGCCATTGTCAATAATGGTAAAAGGTAGACAAAGATGTCCTTACAGACTTTTCCCCACTAATCATGACCAACTTAGGGGACTCATCTCCATTTCTTAAGCCAAAAAGCCAGCATTGTCTGAAAATGTTTCTGCAGACATGTGGCCAGCATTCACATCGCAGCACAGAGAGTACAGTGAAACACAGAATGCTGTTACTTTCCCGCAAGCTTATATGTGGTACCTATTCATCTACTTGCATTTACATGCTTTTGAACTGCTAGGTTGGCAATAATGGTAAACCACTGCTGAAATAAATGCATAAAGTACGATGGTATCAGTTACATTAATTACATAAATATTCCCTTTTCACACTGGCAGTTCACACATTGAATGCCTTTGCTCTTGAAATAAATGAAACAAGTGTATAGTGTAAACCAATCTATTGTTAATGCAGTTAATTGATTTCACATAGCATATTCTGCAAAGACTGTGCAGTGTTAGCGTAGGTTAATGTATTGTGAGAACTCATTCACTAAATCCTTTTTGTGATCATAAACATCCACTGATAAATATAATGACTCAAAAATGATAATGCATTAATGTCCCAATACAAGTTTTGCCCTTTTGTTCTTGTGTTGTGACATCACCAGCAAATATTTAAAGGATATGTCTTGCAATGACATGGCATCCATTTTGTCATCCAGTCCTCCAAGATATTGTGATAATCATATTGCATGAATTAACATTCACTAGTCAGCAGGATGGAAAGTAGGGGACCATGAATTCAAGTGCTACCTTAGACAGAAAAGCCAGTTGGATGACTTTGGGTCAGTCACTCACTCTCAGCTCAATTCACCTCACTGGGTTGCTGTTGCAGGGAAAATAGGAGGAAGAAGGAGTACTGGATTTGTTCACCACCTTGAGTTATTTGTAAAAATAATTAAGGTGGGATAAAATAAAATAATAAAAAATAAAGTTGTGTTATTACAGGCAGTCTCAATAAAATGTAATTTTGGTCTTCTTAAGGAGTTGATTTTCTGATCTAGACTACCCAACAGAACCGATAACCATGCACCTAGGGGGACGAGAAGCACACCACTGTCTGATTCCTTCCCTTCTAGTAAAACCACAGAACTACATAAAGAAAGAAATATTTGCCAACAATTTAACTTCTGTATTTGACATCTGACCTTCTGTTCAAGAGCTGATAAATAACAGCAATGTAACTAATCTTCATTGTAATTTAGAACTTGTCATAAAGTGATAACTGATCCTCACAGCATTTGACACTTACCAGGATTTGAAAACTGACATGTAATGGCATTTTGTCTCTTTAAAAAAAAGGGTATCAAGATTTCCATCATTTGATAAAACAGCTATCAATTGGGGCAGTTCTAATAATGTTACCAAATGACATCTCTCTACACAGAAGCTCTGTATGGCAACAATAGTCACAAGTCTTCTGCTGTCTGTGAAGGTACTGTTGTAGAGGCCAGTTCAAGCTCCTCCATTTCTTCTATACTGAGCTTGTAAAGCATGTATAGAGTCCTCCCAAATTTTGTTGTTGTTCAATTGCTGCCGACAATGGCAAAGACCTTTAGCTGGCCCAAGTGCTAACTTCTCTTTATTCTTTTAGCTCTTTCTGAATGAGATACAATTAAATTTACTAATCACAGTCTTTTAAAATATCAGCAAATCAACTTGAGCCAACAGCTTTAGAAAGCTGAACAAAGACAGAATGTGAAACTTACTTGTAGAAATTGCCTTTCTGTCTATTTAGAACTAAATTGTCAATTTCTACTCTTAGAGAGTGGATACAAATGATATTAAAGGCATTACTTCCCATGTATCAAGAATAATTTTGTGGCTTTGGTCTGGAGAATAAAAGTTCCAGGGCCACAAGTGCTGTTTTTTCCCCCCAATGCTTTGCCTTGAAAGCCTAAATCCAGTTAGAAAAGGGATTTCCCCCTCCCCCAAGTGAACTGCTAGTTGCATTTGTGATACAAGCAGCATGGTTCAGATATTTTTCAAGAATGATGTAAACGTCTGGAGGAAAAATACATTTTTCAATAATATCTGGCTAACCCAGTTAGCGGGAATTGAAGAGGGCAGGAGCCATTGGACCTTTGATAAACAATTAGTTCACAACAGATTCAATACAGCAGCAAAGCAAAGTGTTTCGGAAATGATTATTTTAACAATGAATAAAGGAAATCTGAGAATTACAAAGGTAACAAACTCTCTAACCCATTCCCTTAAATACAATAATGCATAAAATGTTGGTAATAAGCAAGATGAGTTGGATGAAAGGCAAGTTTGATATAATGGAGAAAGGCAAGTTTGATATAATGGAGTTTAAAAAATGTCGGATGAATTCCAAGCAGTGGACTGTTGGATGATGGGTACATCTTGTTTTAGGCAACACAACAAAAGAGGTGGGGCAACATTATACAACTTTCACAATTATACAATCTTTCCAATTATCTTTGGGGAGTGCTGGAAAATTAGGGAGGGGCCAGAGGTCTAAAAAAGAGCAAGTATGATTCTCTTTCTACAAAAAAGGGGGGGAAGAGGACCCCAATAATTATTAACATAACACTGGGAGTTTGGCCATTCTCAGGAAAAGAATTACATTGAAGACTAATCTGGGCTGGTTGAAGACTGGGCTGAGAAGAAGAGCTCATTATAGTTATTGAAAACAAGCCAAACATAAACTAAAGCATGAAAGATGCTAGAATTCTGGGCTTCATTAGAAAAAGTGTTGCATCAAAGATATGTGAAAGCCTTATTTCCCTTTGCTCTGTCCTGGTCAGACCATGCCTTACAGGTTAATATAGTTTTAGGTGTAAGTGACACAGATGTTTGAAATAGAGACTTGAAGATGTGCTCTGGGAAGACAAGCTGAAAAAAACCTGGGATGTTCAGTCTGGACTTGGGGAAAACATGAAAGCAGAGTTCAGATATATAAATGAGAAGATGGTGAGAAACCACTGCCAAAGAAGATAAGAGCCAAAATACGTTGTAGATAGTTATTTAAATATAAGTAAAACCTTCCTGACAGTAAGTTCTGTAGAGATACAGTAGTTCTAGACTTGCAGACATTCATGTAGCAACCACTCAAATTTACTATGGCATTGAAAAAAGTAACTTACAATTAGTCCTCATACTTACAACCATCACAGTAGTGCCCAGTCACATGATCAATATTCAGGCACTTGGCAATATGCTGGTTGCAGCATCCCATGGTCACATGATCACTATTTGCAACCTTCCCAGCCACGATGGCTGCCAGCAGTTCGCAGTTTGATTCTCACTGGCTCAAGGTTGACTCAGCCTTCCATCCTTCCAAGGTCAGTAAAATAAGGACCCAGGGTGTTGGGGGCAATATACTGATTCTGTAAACTGCTTAGAGAGGGCTGTAAAGCGCTGTAAAGTGGTATATAACTCTAAGTGCTATTGTTATTGCTAATGGGGGAAGCTGGATTTACCTAATGACTGTCTGATTCACTTAAGAGCTGCAATGATTTACTTAATGACTGTGTCAAAACAAGGTCGTAAAATTGGGTGCAACCAGGGGTGGGCTGCTGGGGGTTTACAGAGGTTTGGGAGGACCCTTAGTGAAGATTCTGTGGGGTTCTCTGAACCCCCAAATCCCACTCCTGACTGGCCCCTCTAGAGAGCCTCCGCAGTCCAGGGAGGCCTTTTTCGCCCTCCCGGAAGCTCGAGGAAAGCCTCCGGAGGCCAGGGAGGGCAAAAATGCCCCCCCCCCCGCTGTGGTGCAGGAGGCTGACTAGGCCACGCCCACTATAGCCATGCCCACCCAGCTACCCGGCAGCGAACCCGTTGCTGAAATTTTTGAAGCCCACCCCTGGGTGCAACTCAATAGTCACCTTGCTCAGCATTGGAAATTCTGGTGTTACCCCATAATTCTTTGTTCTCCCACTTCACAATTCTGTGATTCAGTAAATTAGCCCAAATTGTGTGATCCTCATTTCTGTATGTTCCCAGTTCTATATCTAGGGAAGATACTCTGAACCCATCTAATCCTCTCAGCACTTTTTTTCTTCCCTGATGCTGCCACTAAACCTTTTCCTCATTATATCCTGCAGGATTTTCTGCACAGAGCAAAGTACTCTTTCCCCCCCCCTTTAAACTATCATTTATGATTCAGATGCAAGCACACTTACATTTTTCTAGATGCGATTTGCACAATGTCAAGGTAAATAAACAATGTATCTGACAAGGCCAAGTTGAGTGAATAAATAATGTGTAATATGGTCTGTGTCTCTGCTCAGTAGATAGATTTCAATGCTAATGCATGTTTTCTCATGCTGTAGGAACATTTATCCCATTATCTGAAGGAGAAAACCTTTCTTCAATTTAAAACATTGTAAACTATTGCTTGTGCAAACGTATCAGTAATCATAACACTGGTCTTTTTTTTTTTTTTCAAAAGTTTTGCTCCCTGAAAACCTTTTGATCGACTCTTTCAAGCTGAGCACAGATATAGTTTCAGATTTCCAAGAAAGAAGTCCAAGTGTGAATGTGGATAACGAATCTTCGGTGACATGTTGCACTTCCTGGTTTTGTATGCTGTAAGACGATTGTCAACCAGTTCAATGTAGTTTGCTCTGCAATTGCCAAGAAAATTCTCAATAACTTCCTTGAATGCTTTCCAGGTGATTTTCTCTGGCCTCACTAACAGATCTTTGAACCGCTTGTCATTGATAATGTATCTGTTTTGTGGATCAACAAAAAATGCTTCCTTAATCTTGGCATCTTGACAATTCTTGGCATCTTGGCAATTTCTTGGAAATATCTTCCTCAAATAATGAAAATGTTCACCTTTCTTGTTCATTGCTCTCACTACATTTTTCATCAGTCCAAGTTTTATGTGAAGTGGAGGCAAAAATAATTTTGTTGGGTCAACGAGTGATTCATGTGCCACGTTTTTCTGTCCTGAAATCGAATTCTTTTGGAAAGGCCCTTAATGTAATATAGTGTGACTCTATTGTACAGCTGTCTCATTTGCATATGTAACAGCAGTACTTGATATATCTGAGCTGCATTTCAAACAGCAAAACCACTGCTTTTAGATCTCCACAGATATTCCAGTTGTATGGCATACTGGTTGTACTTCAAAAACAGTTCCATATTTTTGTATGCTTCCTTTATGTCTACCCCATAGCCAACAGGTACTAAAGAGTATTGTTTATTTTCATGATTAGCAGCCCCAAATCTATAAGATACACCCAAAAGTTTTCAGGATTTTTTTTTCTTGTTGTTGTCCAGTGTAACCAGCCAGCCATCTCCCCCAAAAGTCTGGCTCTGGGTATAGTAGGGAAATTTTTAGGCAAATGTTTGGCATTTAAACTTCCTGGAGTTGAAATAGAATAAGGTTGTGCAAAAGTGATCACTGTTACCTATGAAAAATTTCAGTTTTTCGGTTTTTAACGGTCTCCAGATAATTAGGAAAAGTTTAAAATGATTTTTTTTCCTTTGTAATGGTAGAAGGGAAATATCCTGTCCAATCAATTCACAGTTCTGTGTATTTGATTTGGAATTAAGTTTTCCTGGTTGTATCCACAGTGCAAAGTCTGTGTTAAGCCTCATTCTTGCATTGCACTACTTATTGAATTGTTGGTTGGCCTGCATTCAGTCGACATGTAAAAATAAGCCTTTTCATTATGTTTTGTTTGTGGTAGAAATACATTACAATTTGTGTGTTGAATTGTTAAGGGAACTAGGTATATTTAGTCTAACTTCAATTCACAACAGCCACAGTAAAAAGAGCTAATGAAAGGAGAAGAGCACAAAAATAATGGAAAGCGGCCAAACTACTTACCTTTCCTCTATTTGACAAGCTGTCCCATCAAAGTCTGTTGTTAGTAGAAAGGCATTGGAAAGGCAGAACAGCAGTTTGGAAATTGCCTGTAAATAGGTGTTGCACCTGTGGTGACACAGCTTACAGAGACCATCCTTCATCACTAAAGCCAAATACATTGCATTTATATTTGCCTTATTTCTACAGTGGTGCCTTTGACCCTGAGTGCCACCTAAAGGCACTACATGGAAATAAGCAGGGTGAGAGATAATACATGGATGGGAAACTATTAAGGAATTCAGACTGGGAATCTGAAAAAATATCTTTTTTTAAGCAATTCATTTCCCTCTCCAACATTCTACAAACATTTCTTACATATTTATATAAACACTGTACAGGCAGTCGTCGACTTAGGACAATTGAGCCCAAAATTTATGTTGTTAAGTGAAACATTTGTTAAGTGACTTTTGCCCCATTTTACAAAACCTTTCTTGCCATAGTTGTTAAGTGAATCATTGCAGTTGTTGAGTTAGTAACACGGTTGTTAAGTGAATCTGGCTTCCCCATTGACTTTGCTGGTCAGAAGATCGCAAAAGGGGATCACGTGACCCCAGGACACTGCAACCATCATAAATATGAGTCAGTTGCTAAGCATCTGAATTTTGATCACGTGATTGTGGGGATGCTATAATGGTCATAACGGTGAAAAACAGTTTATATATTTATAAATAGAAAAACAATTACATATTTAAAAACTATACAAAATGGATCCATGGAGATGGATGGTACAAGGAGGGGATCTTCTTACCCCATCAATCACCTCCAGCAGTGAGCAGCTCCTTTGTGACCACAGGTCAATCAGCAAAAGCAAGATTTGATATCCTTCCAGAAAGCCAAAAGGGTTATAGCAATTCTCACCTCTAAAGTGTAAAGTGTTCCACAGGTTTGGGGCCACAGCAGAAAAAGCTTTCTCCTTGACATCACCCATTATAATTTCTTAGAAGAGTCTGAAGCAGGACCCCTCTGCTAGCATGAGTGGGCCAGTCCCATTGGTGTGAGACAGCTCCTCAGATACCTTGGACCCATGCCACATAGGGCTTTAAAGGTAACAACGAACCCTTTCAATTGGCCCAGAAGCAAACTGGTAACCAATGCAGTTTGGGTCACAGCATATGTGCTACCCAAGGGCCCCCAGAACTGTGTGCATCACTGCATTCCGCGCCAGCTGTAGTTCCAAATATGCTTTTCTTTCACCACCCATCTTAATCAGTCCAAAACAATTTGTTCTGTGTTACTTGTGTATCTTTGAAGCACAAATGGGGGGGGGGGGAGGCTAAAACACAAGGGAATGTAATTTTATTTCTTCTCAATCAGATATACTTTCCTTGAGTTCCTAACTGCACAATGACCCAAAGTTATGAAGTGGTTGCAAGCAAAGAGTACAAGGGAAAAAGAGGAGTTCCTGGAAAGGAGATGTCATTTATGGCTCCCGATACCTACTATGAACTAAGCCATTCATAAAATGAGATGACAAAATTGTACTTATACGGGACTGGCACTGAATCCCATTTTACAAATGTAAGCTGTAAAACAGGCCTTAAAATATTAATAACCCAAATTTTGTTTAGGGAAAAGCTAAAATATAATGAAGTACTCATTATTCATATACAAGATAGACATACGTTCCTGCTGTTTCCTTTCTTTTTTCTTTCTTTTCTTACTGTTCGTTCTTCACATTTCAAGGGGGAAACTAACTAGAAATGATGAGCCTGAGTCTACTGATATTTCTGGTGGTTTTCTACTTTAAAGGGCTGCATACATGTTCCAGACTGCCACTTCTGAACCATCATAACCTTTATCTTGTCTATACTATTATAAAACTCTCTGACATATTAGAAAAAGAAATGATCACCAAGCTAGCGTTCCCTGGTGTTTTTCTGTCTTTGCATTAGACATAGGAATAGAACTGGGCTTCATGACTTAGATTTTTATTTCATTTATTTCATTTCTTTTATTATTGTTATTTGCCTCACTTTTCTATCAAGAGTGCATGAATTAACATAATAACAGAGTTGGAAGGGACCTTGGAGGTCTTCTAGTCCAGCCCCCTGCACGAGCAGGAGTTCCTATACCATTTCAGACAAATCACTGTCCAGACTCTTCTTAAAAGCCTCCAGTGATGGAGCATCCACAACTTCTGGAAGCTGTTCCACTGGTTAATTGTTCTCAATGTTAGGAAGTTTCTCCTTAGTTCTAGGTTGGTTCTCTTCTTGATTAGTTTCCATCCATTGTTTTTTGTCTTGTCTTTTGGTTCTTTGGAAAATAGATGGACCCCCCCTTAATTGAGTTGAATTGAATACCTTATTGGCCAAGTGCGATTCGAAACACAAGGAATTTGTCTCTGGTAAAGAAGCACTCAGTGTACTAGCAAGGCAAGGAAACACATGCAATTTTGTCCTAAAATAAAATGTAAACATAAAAACAACAAAAGATCTGATATTGTGATTATTACTCGGAAGGACTTTGTGGAGAGTCTTTTATCCTTTCTTGAAGATAGCACAAGATTTGTGAGATTACTTGTTGTTTGTATGCTTGATTTATATTCTGCCAAATCTTCTCAGGCTCCTGGATGCTTGGAACAATGAAACCCATACAATATGAAAATAATACATACAAACATGAACATATTTGTGGAGAAAATGTACACAGCTAAGCTAGTTTGCAAAAATGTACCCATGTCAAATTTTATATTAGTAGAAATCTACTATTCAACACACAAAGAGGACTGATTCATCCATTCTTAGCTTTCAGCAGGCTGTTTGCTATCATGGTGTCTAAAAATAATTGCAGACACATTTATGCATTTCCCTATTAAATATTTTGTCATTCATGAAAAACAACCTCAGTTGCTATTGCTTAAAAAAGCTATAGAACAGCTCCACGGTCCTTGGTAATTGGTGGTGGAAGGGCCGGGGACATGATCTAGCAGATTGTCCATCTGCCTTCATAATACCTTGACCTGGATAGGAAATGTTCTGAAAATTTTGTAAATAGCGCCATTGTTTTCTAAAAATTAGATGGGCTGAGAGATCAACTAATATAGGGAAATAGCAGTTCAACTGATATAGGGAAATTTCCACAAAATCTAGAATTTGGAGATGTAATTGAAGATATCAAAACTGACACCAATCAGTGCATAGAAAAACTCAATGAAGTAGGGCAAGATTGGAAGATGTGGAGACACCTGGCCCATAGAATCATCAAGAATCAAACACAACTGAATCAATATCATCATCATCATCATCATCTGCAGACTTGAGAATCACCCGTGGGGACATGTCAATACACTTTTTAGTTAATTGAAAATTCATAAATTTAGCCAAAATTGAGTTAGTTCAAAATTCAATAAGTGCAAAGCATAGAGCAAAGAAAGGATGGAAAATAAGTCAACCAACCACACAAAGAAGCCCATTAATCTCCCAGCAGATGTCCTTCAGAGACTGCCCTATCAAGGCTAATAGTCATTAATCCCCAAAACTTCCAAAGCAAATTCCAGAGTTGAATTACGCGTTGTGTTAAAAAAAATCTTTTGACTGTCTTTATTCTTCCAAGATTCAAATTAATTGGGGGGGAATTCCAATTCTAGTAAATGCTATTGCTATTCAAGTTTTCTTTCCATTTTACAGGAGCTGACTGAGTAATGCCATCTGCTGCTTTAAGAGGAGCACCTGCATCTTTCAATATGTCATTGCCAGACACGGACACATCACCATGGTGCCTCCATCATTTAAGAACCATCAAATTAATCTTATTACAAAGTATAATATTCAGATGCCAGGTCATCCTTCACTCCTTTCATTTCAACAGCATTCTTTAATCATCTAACACATGTTATGGATTGGGGGGATAAGCATATTGAATTAAAATGAAGTGTATTATGTATTTTTGAGCAGGTGGGGAAGTAGATAGCAACAACTTGATGGCCACCCACAGAGAATGAATAAGGTTGTTCAAATTTCAGAAAGTAGAGATTAAAATCCCTTGTTAGGAGCATGTGAGAAATGTCTATGAGGTGCTGAGAGTTTGCATACCTTACCACACCAAGCCTCTGATGTGTGGTGTTCTACAAATCCTACAAACATTAAGTGTGCAAGTGCTCAAAAATTATGATCTGCATATTTGTTAGTATTTCTGTGACAATTGGTTCCCATGCTGAAAAAGATTCAGGAGGCAGTTAGGAGGCTATCTGCAAACTTCTCCCTCTCTAGTTAAATGATCCATTAAAACAAAGGTGTCCATGACTAACTGGGCAGCAACCATATTTAGTTTTAAATAATTGATAATGAAATAATAATTACTGAAGTAAGAAGGCAAGTATTTCTTAAAAGAGGTCTTCCTTTCTCTTTGGGAGCAAATGGTAGTAAAAAGCAAACAATGAAAAGCCACTTCCTTCTTAGATCACAGAAAGATTGTTGGACACTGCAAAAACCTATTAAGAAATGAATTTTACATCACAGGTGTCAAACTTGCAGCATCACGTTGCCATCACATGACATTTCATGATGTTTTTCCCATTCACAGAGCTGGGGTGGGTATGGCCTGTATATGATGCATGCAGCCAGTGGGCCACCAGTTTGATAAACCTGTTCTACCTGATATATAGCTCTTATAATCCCATCTTTTTCATTTCAATATATCTTACTAAATAAGAGTGTTAGACTCTTGCTTGGAAAGAACTGGTTTAGGTGTTAGGCAGCTATTAATGGTGAGATGATGATGATGATGATGATGATGATGATGATGATGATGATGATGATGATGATGATGATGATGATGATGAT
>JANHFL010005495.1:0-10719 GCA_032468155.1 Oxyrhabdium leporinum
CCAATATACCTCAGAATATTGCCCCCACAATCCGGGTCCTCATTTTACCTACCTCGGAAGGATGGAAGGCTGAGTCACCCTTGAGCCTAGTGGGATTTGAACCACTAGATTGAATCAGCAGAAGTGGCCTGCAGTTCAACACTCTACCCACTGCGCCACCTAGGCTCCTTGTTTATGGAACAAGGAACAAGAGCAAGTCTAGATTGTAGAACATTTGCTAAAGTGTTAATTCTTCTAAGATCTGATGTTTCATCATTTTATTTTATCTGATTTAATAAACAGGACACCATCAACTTTTTTTCTAAAAATGCAAAGCGATGGGACCATGCCTTGGTCCATTGGTTTTCCCCCCCAAAAGTCTGGTGCTGCTAGGAGGACTCTAGCAAATCAGCTTTCTTTGCAGTGACTCTTTCATTATTCTGTCTTTTCCTTTAAAAAACAAAACAAAACTGTAACCAATTAACAAGTTAAATATCCAAACTTACCTTGAGTATCCACTATGAATGACTTAATGATTAGGTGTTATATTAAGGATTGTTATTATAGAAGAAGAGTTTAGTTTATGGTAGTCTAAATCAGAAGAAGTGTGGTAGCATCTTTCATTCTAACACATTTTATTAAAAGCATATGCTTTTGTAGGTCTGCAATGAACCTGAGCTTCAAGAAAGCTTATGTTTTTAATAAAATGTGTTAGTCTGAAAAAAATCTGTCAGGCTCTTTCTGACCATTAGAAGGCAGTAGACTATAAGCAATGAAAACTTAGATTGCACAGTGTTTTAATGAATTAAATAGAGAACATTTAGAAACAATATTTATGAGAATTTTAAGAAGCTGGCAGTGCAACTTTGATGCTTTGGCGAGACCTCATCTTGGAGAGAACTGTATTTAATCATAGTGAATATCTACACACACCCTCCTCTAAATGGTATTGATTTGTATTTTTATATTACAGGCTGTTCCACAGTATAGCTTACTTAGGAAAAATAAAGTTTTATTATTTTATTATATTATATTTTAGTATTTGTCAGAAATGGTGTAGGGTTTCCTGCTTGGGCAGGACTAGATGACCTACAAGTCCCTTCCAACTCTGTTAATCTGTAATTATAAAAAATGATAAAATGTGGCCTACAATCACTAAGGATGCAGTCCTAAGCATGGGCAGTAGAAAGGTTTATCAAATCCAACTGGAAAGGGAAGAAGAAAGAAAGGGAGCAAAGAAAATGCAAGTGTCAAAGGTATTTTACATGGTTGATTGTATTTAGAATGGAATTATAAGAGTACCAAGATATTTTAAATGTGAAATTTTCATGCTTGACTACACATGCCATGGGAAAAGGCTGCTTAGATAACTTTATAATCTGGATTTATGTTGAATAAATACCAGAGCAGTGGAAGACAGATAATAGAAGTCTCATCCTCATGTTCCATGAACCACAGTATTGTGATGCCCCTAAGCTATATTATAGGACAGATCTCCATGATGTTGCTAATGTCTTATCTCAGGCCACCCAAACTTACTTCTCTGTCATGTTCTAGCAACATTTTGAAAGGATGTTAGATCCTGAGTGGGGCCTGATTCATTTAACAAGAAGCCCACAATCTGAAAGAAAAAAACAAACCCTGGCACCTATGAAGGGCAGAGAGAGAGGGTACAGATACAAAAGATCCAGTCACCATTATAGCCAAAAGGGGATTGACCAATGGAATGGCCACTGGCCAAAGAAATCAGGAAAACCAGTTGAACCACGATACCTTATCTTCAACCAGAGAAGGCTATATCAGTAGGTTCTTTTCCTGCCTCTCCCTCTACAGTATGACTGTATTTAGTATTTGATCTTTAACTATTATGGAAATGACTCAATTGTTAATAACACTTTTGATAAAACATACATACTTTCTCTGACATGATTCAACAATAATATGTGAGCAGTTGAAGTTAATGCTTACATTCTCTTTTGGCTGGGGGTAGTTGTAATGGTCTTCTTCAGCTGTAATAATGCCATAATATTCCAATTGTTCAAAAATATATTATTTCTCTGACAAGATTCTTGAGGGAAGAATGTAGTCATTCTGTTGTTTCTTGGCCCCCTTTGCTGTCTTGTGGGGCCAATGCACAACACTTCAAGGACAGAATAAGTTAAAATTAGAACAGTTGTCATTCTTTACAGCTATTAAAAATAAAGAAGAATGATTGTAGTAGGAGAAAGTCTCAAATGTTTAGATTGCTTTCACCCTGTGCATGGGTGAACCAAATTATGATCATCTGAAGGCAGGAGACTGCATGAATGTTCTAAACTTTCCACAGTGGGTGATGAAATTTTGGCAACTGGAGGTCACAATTTTTGAGACAATGAGAGCTACAATGGGCAGGACATGATGGGTAGGCCAGAGTCAGAATTTTTGTTTTAAATACATCCACTTGGAGGCTCACTCTATAGTCTATAGTCCAGTGTTTCTCAAGCTTGATGACTTCAAGATGTGTGGACTTCAATTCCCAGAATTACCAGCCACCAAGACAGACCAGTCGCAAAAGGTGACCTGGTTAATCATAGCAATTTTAAAATTATTAAGCAGGATCAAATCTGGGTTGGATGGGAAATCCATTGATGACAAATCTCAGAGCTGTAAGGTACTTTGGGAAATTAAACAAACCACCACCACCATTATTGCTTTGTAGCCAGGAATACAAAACAAGTTAGAACAGCTAGCTTCCTATTGAGAAACATTTAAAAAGTTAACCAAGGGTCTCAGCATACCTATGTGATTGACTCTATACCCTGGAGTGCAATGTGCACTTTAAGTATTTAACCTTTAGCTTCCCATATTAGTGTGATCTCCTGTCCCAGCTAGCCAATGTTTTCTACTCAAAATGTCAAAATCATATAATTTACAAACTGAGGTGATTATGTCCCTGTCTCCCTCACATAGTGCAGTTCTTTGTGCATAAGGGCACAGCTAATTAGACTCTTCGATAAATGGCTCACAGATATCAGCTCTCAGATGTTCAGGTGTTTCTATACTACCATGCTGCCTTGTGACCTCCAGAAAAACTGCCTTCAAAAGGCCCTCCCAGAAGGCATATGTTGGGTATGAAATATTGCCACCAGAAAGGTAAACAGTTAGATGATTTATGACTGGTTGAATCATCATCTTAGACATACTCCTTGGATACAGATTATAAGTGATATTACCCTTCTCCATGTCTTTTCCATCTTAAATGTGGGCATTAGTGTAGGTAATTTATTTTTTAAAAATAATCAGCAGTGGACTAACAGAACAGTCGCAGGAATATATTAAAAAAAAACACCACGTATGATTCAGCAAACTTCAGTGAGACTGGGGATATGCAAAGATTGACCATAGAGAAGATGCTGTCTAGCCCAAAGTTAAGAAGGTACAGAAACAGCAAACTCATTGCTGTTTTTGTTGCTTGAATTGCTGCATGTTTCATTTGTATCATGGGCAAATATTTTATCCATTCTCTATGCTGATAAAAATAAAGAGAAAGTAGCCACCACTTTGGAGCAATTAGTGCCAGTGTGAGGCATAGAATAAAACAAATGGGTGCAACAGACCAGTGCTGAAAAATAAATAAATAAAAGGGAAATCATGATGGAAGGAAGTCTTATAAGGATGCTATGCCTTAGCCATAAATACTGAAGTAGACATGGAGCAAAACAGAGACAGTGGAAACAACCTAATATGGAAGTTAGAAGATATTCCTAGTTTTGCTCACATAACAGATATAGAGCATGATGGCATAGTTCTAACCATCATATATGGTGTGGGCTCCAACTATTTGAAAAGTCAGTAGGACCCTTCCCCTTCGTTTGTATCACCAGAAGGTTAACAAGTACAGGTTTGCAAAAATGAATTCATTGGGTGTGATGTTTTGCTGACAGATGGGTCTTATGAAAGCATAAAGGATAACTAGATTTCCCGGGATTCCTATAATGTCAAGGGAAATGCCAGGCATATTTAAGATGAACCAGATTTTCATAACAGATGCTTTCTTTGGAGGAAGACCGTTGGCTCTTGATACTACAAGACAAAAATGTTGAAGAAATAAGAGATGAATTAAAGTAATTGGATTTTTTTTAAAAAAAGAAACCTCTGCATATTTTTGGTAGTATGTTCAAGTTACTCCTGTCTTGTAATAAAGCTGCATGTTGGCCAGCTGAGAATAGCTTAAGAGGCTGACCACTAGAACTGAAGAAAATTATCCTACAAATAGTAAATACAATATTAGTTATTTTCCTATTTCTTCACTAGTTAATCATTGTTCAGTGGTCTGTTTTTGTAGAGTCAGCTGCTAGATTCTATACCTGGGAGATGGACTACAGATCTACTAGCAAGTAAATATACTGACATTTGCTGATAGGAGCAGTGCTGATAATTTTTAATTTCTGAAACTCTATTTTAGTATGCAATATTGCTACAACCGTGTATATTTTTTTTAATTTTCCAATTAGAAAAGAAAACGACATTCTGCACCTACTAAGAAGAAACTTGGCTAGGAAGCAAGCTTTTAAACATTGTACAAAATGGAAATTTGACATAGTACCCCAAAATAATTAGAACTCAGATCTCATGCCTAGGATTGTTAATCTTATTTCTTGCATCACTTAAATTTGCATCTGGCATACCGTACATGAAGACATGAAGCGCCCCCTATTGGAACATGCAGAATGTCTGTCTAGACCTGTATCTCTTTTCCTGCAAAGTATCAGGCATACTAAAGGCAATACTTCTTTCTTAGCTTTCCCACTTGGTGTTTAGTTATACACCAAGATGAGAACATTTTGGTTGTGCCAATAGCACTATTCATAGAAACAGAACAAACTACTTATTGAAATAGTTGAAGTGAGTGTATAATGATCTACATGTGACTAAGATAACTTCAGCTGAATGGCAATATTCTGAAATAGAAGAAATCCATTATTTCTCTCAAAGTCTGTAGAGAGAAATATGTTAAAATAATAGCTTTTAAACTATGAGATGGTCCTTTTTATACAGTTATTGTTAATTGCTAAAGAAGTGTAACTACTAAGCCACGTAGCATTTGTAACCAGACTAGATTATCATAGGAGATGCATAAAGATATGGAATATAATGAGAAAAATGAGTAATGATTGTAAACCAGCAGGTCTTGTGCATTAGAACAATCTCTCTCTCTGTGATCTAGTAATTTCTGTGCATTATTATATATTTTGTCTTACAAAAAAAAAAGTCAGTGTTTCCACGTTCATTGCCCATCAATGAATGTGAGCCAGAGATATGGCAGAGTCCAGGAGCAGGTATATTACAAAACAGCTGTTTATCCTAAGCTTCAGCTTGAGGTCTTTCCATGCCTCCTTCCATTTCTAACTTACAGGGAAGTTCTCTGTAGCCTCGGTTTTTTTTTTTAAATGTATTACTCTTTGTGGTTACTATATACATTCCACTGAAATTGAAAAATGTGCTTTAAATCACAAAGTCATATTGCAGTTTTGTTATGGTTTCTTGGTTATCACTATAAACTGTTAAGATTATTATAATTCATGTCAATATATATATATATATTGGGGGAAAGGCACAGTTGTTTAAGAATATAGAATTATACCAGTGCTTTGTTGAATGTATTAAGGAGGGAAAGATGAATTCAAATATTTTCTTTTATATTATACTTAATATTTATTTTTTTAAAGCACTCTATTAGTCTAACTGAAGCTTGTGGAAAATAATTTTTAGTTAAACTTATTAACGATTAGGTGACAAACATACTCTCATCTTAGGTACCAGTGTTACTTTTTGGACGGAGAATGAGCTTTAGGAAATTTTGAGAATCCCAAGGCACATAAAATAGTATTCAGTACTAAATAAATGATCATAATTTATAATTTAACTATGAATTATTAATAAATCTAAAATGGTTCATTTTGTGCAACACCATAAGTCATAAACCATGTTTTACAATCCTAGATGGCTGGATTTGTACATGCATTTAGCCAGAACTAAACGAACCTCTGGGTGATTACAAAGTGCAAACCCAGCCATAGAAGGCCAATTAGTGTAACTGATTGTTGGATAAGGACCAAACTTACCAGAATTTAAATCTTCATTCTGCCATGAAGATCGCTGGATGATAACCAGTCACACTCTTTCAGGCTAGCTTACTTCACAAAACAGTTGAGAGAACATGGGGCATAAACATTAGACTGAGTACTTTTAAAGGGGAATCTAAAATAAAATAAATCTGGGAAATTAATTTGAGATGAAACAGAATCATATTCCTAAGCCACTTGATCTGAATGATGAGTTTAAAAAAACCCCTTTTTAGGCTGGGCTTTTTGATTTATTTTCACTTTCTGTCAGATTTTTTCCTACTCGTTGGAGTTCGTTATGAATCTAATATGTTAGATGAAAATGTTTCTGTCTCTTTAGAATGCTACAGGCTCACTTAGTGTGATGGAATCACTTTGTAGTCTTTTCTCTTGCATCAATGACATAGGCTTTACACTTATGTCCCTGGATGTGTTCCTCCAGTTACATTGCCAAATTCTGACATGAATATGTGCACAGGAGATTGCTTTCATTTCATGCTGGCTGATAACCATTTCCATCTTGACATCTACTTGGCAGCTTTTCAAAGACAGTTTGCTGATAAGGCTGCAGCAGATGCTAAAAATGTGTGAAAGTAGGTGGGTAATTAGATCTTATAAGAACTGAAAACTTTAATCATTATGTCTGAAATCCAGTTTGGATCAAAGTGGATGGAGATAGCTTACCTGATAATTAAAAAAAAAGGAATAATGAGCCAGGGGAAAAAGAAAGAAAAAGAATGATCTTGCCAGAGATACAAAAGCAGTTATAAATCAAAATTCTGCAGAATACAAATTCACTGTCCTAAGCTGCTTAATGTTTCCATGGCTATCCAACTAAATTTCAAAAGGCATTTGTATTATTTCCTAATTGGAAGCTCATTATTTATTTCAAGTTTACAGAAATAATTCAAAACTGCTAAATTGTATTGATTAATGAAACTTACCCTCAATCTTTAATGAGTTTGATAATGAAGATCAAAGACAATAAAAAAAGAACCATGATTGCTAGTTCATCTGGAAGACTGACTAATTTCTGGCTTCTACAACTGATAAATATCAAATGAAGTCTTTGGTTTGATTTGTTAAAACAACCAATAGCTTATATGGTATTTCTATTTCCAAAAGGTGTTTTGAAACTTTTGGTGCACAGTTTTGAACAGACACACACTTTTATTGTAAACAACCATGTATTTTCATCCAAACTGAAATTTGTATTGGGCAAAACTTATTTGTTAGGGGAAATATGAATGGTATAGTTAATATATAGTGATTTTTACTGAATTTATTCTTCTCTAACAATACAAATAAAATCAGTTTTTTTAAAAAAAAATCCTGAATCAATCTATAGGTCTTAAGAAACATAGACCAGTAAGCCAACCTCAGATTTCATTACAAAATATTGTTGGTTGATTTCCCCAATTTCTTCAATTGCACTTTATTAAAATGGATTCATATGACTAATGGGCATATGCAAATGTACCAATTGGTTTATAATCCCACTGAAAACAATCTAGAAGAGTAGCAGATTTAAAAGAAATTCTATGCCACAGAAGTACTCAATGAAATTCAATGCCTAAATCATCCTCCCAAACTTTTTAAAAAACCTTCCAGGGAACCCGTCATGTTTAGTATACATGTTTTGTTTTGTTTTTAGAATGTTAAGATATGCATTTTTCAAATGTTGTTAATGGTCTTGATGGATATGATCCATGTATTTTATAAATGAATAAATGAATTTATATGAAACCGTGTGATTGTTTGTTACCATAATATATGGAGAAATCAGAGATTTGTTTTCTGCAATTATAGTGCTAATTTTGCAAAACCTGCTATTTTCCATCCCTTATGTTTTACAAATCAGGAATGGTAGGAAAAAGCCAAATCAAAAACCAAATTATTTTCCTCCCTCTTCTTAACTACCCATGCAAGTTTTAAATATGAATTTGAAATGGCAGCTATTAACATAGTACTTTCAGAAAGAAATGGTATGTGCTAACTGCAGGGGAGTCTAATGCTAACTCATTTTGAGCTTCTAATGATATCAATACTTTTATGTTTTTCAATTAAGTTACTGTAATATTTCAAATTTAGATTGCTTAGACTTCTAATGCTTTGTTTATACTTATTGAAACTTAGGATCTGACAAATTCTAATTATACACAAAAGGAATAAGTCTTTGTCATATATAGAACCAAATAATAGTCAATGGAATTGGAAGTGTTTGAAACAAAATCAGAATTTTTGGTAGAAAAGTAACTTTAACTGTTATTCTGCCATGCAATCATAGTAGAATATATTTAATTTTACACAAAAGAGAGACATAATTTCTTTTGTTTCTTTTTTAATTAGATGCTTTATAATGATTGCTGCCAAGTACTATTGCTATATAGTTGTATCAGCTCATTCTCCATTTCTCCCCCTACCAACCATTCTGGAAGGTGGGCTAGGAAATAGTGACTGGACCAAGTTACCCAATGACAAGTAGAGCTACTCTTTCATCTAGAACTAATAGAACTCAGTCTTTCAATGGTATTTTCAAAGGGGCTTTGGTGATTTATAAAGCCCAAGAACTCCCTCCTGCTCTTCTGCATTTTGAATTAAGACTCAGGTGTAATTAACTATCAAAGGAGAAAGCATAATCAACATATTCAGAAGCCATCTATGCAAATGTATTACTTTTAATAGACTTTCTAAAAATTATCAAAAATTGTATAAGAGTCCAAACTCTACAGGTCTCTTCATTAGGCAAGATACTGCAGATACCAAGTTGTGTTGTGCAGAGATAGGAAAAAGGGTGCTTTTTAAAAAAACCCACCATAAAGTCATTTAATTGAGATTAGGTTCTATCAAGTGTTGTAACAGGTTCAGAATGCACTCAGAGGTTGGCCTGGCATAGCCTTCAAGATAGATGACCCAAACAAGGATCAATCTAGCAGGAATTGCTGGCCCATTACTGGCCTATTGAAATCACTTTCCATCATCAGAACTTAATCACTCATGTTTCAATACACAAAATACAGTACACAATACACAATACACAAAAAAATACTTAGTGCGTGCATGTATTTTTTAAATTATGTTCATTCTGAACAGAAAAGAAGTATGGAGATGAAGTTAATTAATTAAGGCTATTCTGCAGCAGGAAGCAAGGAGTTCATCCTCATTTTTCCTTATTAGGTATCTAGCTCAGTGGCTGTAACCCCCAAAAGCAAAGTCACAACATAAATACAATTGCAGAGATTAAGCAGGAATAGAAGTGATAATTATACAAATTGCTATGGCGAAGAGAAAAATGTGACATTGCAAATGCGACAAATATTTCCTCCCAATCCAGTTAAGGGAACAGTTCTGTTTTATAGCAAGGTCACCAATATTTTAAAAATGGGACAGTCAGCAATGGGAATGCAGAAGGTTTGGTTCATATATAACATTTATTTATACACCAGGAGCAAAGAGTAAAAAGAAACAGTTTTGTTGCGAAAGCACTCAGCAACTGGACTAGTTCTATAAGAGAGGCTTGGGCTTTTGCATCATGATTTAGCAAGTCATCATTAGCTGTGCCTGGAAAATAATCTTCCTTGTTCTCATCTCAACATCATGGACCATGAAAAGGAGAAGAGGGCTCTGAGGCTTGAAGAACATAATGCTTGAACTGTACATCTTCTGAAATTACCATATGGTTATTGTATCCATGCAGAAATTATCTAATGCCCACAGATTGATTTCTACTGGAAATAGCAGACAATTAGTATAGCTGTCTGAATGTTAACCAGGGGTTATTTTGGGGTAGTGACAAGGCACTCAGTCGGATGTCAGTCTCATGTCAGAGCAAAATGTACTGGTTAAATCCAGCAATATATAACTGAACTTGGTTTTATTTCTTTAATATTTGCATGCAATTATAAAAATGGTTAACGCAATTGTTGTTCAGTCCTGTATTTAAAAAAAATATCTGTTCTTCTTGCACTAAATATTATACAAGCTTATGGGGGACGAGGGAACACTGCAGACTGTGGAGCTCTGCATTCAACAATCATTTTATAGTACAAGAGTTAGCTGAAACTAAATAATGGAACTGTATCAACCCATAATGTACAGATCGGTAAATGCTTGGCTTTTAGCCATCTGAAATAAACAGGAGCAAAACAGCTTAAATACAGATTTAAATCTATCTTAATTAGTTTTTGGTTCAAGTTGCATCTGATCATTATTGATTTCTGGCAACAGGAATTTTAAAAATAATAAGAGTTTATGCAAAGCTTTAAAATAATTATTTCTGTCTCTATCCAAGGGAATGAAAATTTAGCTTTTCTAATGTAAGCCATAAATATATTTACAGAAAACTAAATCCCATCAAGTTCAGTTGAGCTTCTTTTCAGGTAGTAGTTAGAAAGTCACAATGGAATGTGTAAATAAACACATTTTTAAAAACAATGTAATACTTCATTATACTTCACTGATGGTAAACTCTTAACTTTCATCCAGGGGTGGGCTTCAGGTTTTTTAGCAACAGGTTCTCTGCCCTAATGACTGGCTGGGTGGGCATGGCTGGGTGAGCATAGCTAGGTGGTCATGTGACTGGGTGGGTGTGGCCAACTCTGTTAATCTGTTAAATGTGACAAAAACTGGTAAAGTT
>JANHFL010005495.1:11440-30871 GCA_032468155.1 Oxyrhabdium leporinum
AATTAGTAAATATAATGGTGCAATGCAGGTTACAATATTGTGACTGGCCTGATCTACTTTCTAAGCATAGCACATCACTCTTAATTCAAATTTAAGATAATTATTTCTGTGACCTTTAAAGTGACTTGTCTGCTGTGTTGAAGAACACTTACTCCTTTAAAGAGATAGAAATTTCATACTTTTATGATAGCTCCTTGAAAAAGAAATATATATATATATATTTCTTTCATAGCACCTAAAAACCCACATCAGGAACTGATTTATTCTACTGGTCATATATCTCAATAAACGTAACAAATTTTATTTATTTCCTGGGTTTGTCAATGCACTGAGGTTCACTTTCTTTAACCATGATAATCAAGAATAAATATATATTCTTACAATATTCTCTATATGATCATGATCAGGGTAGTATTAATTAATTGTTTACAAGCAGTTCTTATTTGGCAACTTACTTTATCAACTTACTTTAACCACATAGTTTTTTCTTTTTTTTAGAAAGTTAAAATACTAAAAATAATTGGGGATGCTACAGATACATTAATGGTACATTTATTTTGGCTTAATTAGTATCTAAGTATGTCCCTTTGCCTTTTTTCCCCCCTTTTGTCCTTTGTAATTTTTTTAATCTCTCTTTTTTTCTAAATATACTGCATTGTTATGTTTTTAATAAGCAGATGTAGTGAGAAAAAAATAGCCTTAAATAATGGAACTTAAAATCAAAAATTAATCAGAAATGCAGGATAGTGTTCATGAGCAGAAAACTCATGTTTCACGAGCAGAAAACAAACATGGTTTGAAAACATGAAGGGTGGACAAAAGGTGTCATTTTTCTTCCCAAACATACTCAAAGGTGAAGAATGTTCGGAGTTTTAGTTCAGGGAGATCAGGTATCGCCTTTATTGAGTTTGAATAATTGTCATCAACAGAAAATGGCTTCTAGTATTCTCTGCTCTAATTATACCTACGTGGAATGCATTATTCATCCACTAACCTGGCCAGTTGAAGTGGCTTGGCAACACATCTTGCATCACTTAGATAAAATATTTCCCACTAAACTGTGCACTTTATCCTAGAGACCAAAACATAGCTCATTCTATCAGCTGTGGCCTTATCCCTTCGTAGTGAACTAGCCTGTTTTCCAAGTGGATCACTTTAAGTGCTCAAAGTGAGGTCTAATAGAAGGTGGCAGCCAATTAGAAGCTAAAAGAGATTTCCATCGGCTATTGGAAAATTAAGTACCATAATTATTTAGATTTAGTTGAATTACATACTCAAGGGGTTAATTATGTGCATGTAAAATAATAAATTTGATTTTCCCAGCTCTGAGATTTTAAAGAATCTCACAATGGGGATATTGTGTGCCCTGGAGTCGTGTTTATTTCTTTCCTTTTTTAAAGGCAAAATTGAGAAACTTTCAGGCAAGAACAGATATTTACCTTTCTCCTAACACTGAATTATTTGTGTGACAGCCAATTCAGAAGCTTGACTCTTTCTTTTGAGATGCAACAACAATCATTATACAAGCACCCTTAGTCTCTTGTATTATGTATACTATGTGCCTGGGATAGAGATTGAGTCATAGGACCAACATTTCCTAGTTATTCTAAAGAACTGTTTTCTTTTGCCAGCTATCTATATAACTCTAAAGACTTCTACTTCTACAATGGAACTGGGGATGTGCATTGAGTTCTTCTTCTTGTTCTTTGCATTATTCTTGTCATATCATAGGGTCCACAGATTGAGCCACAGGATTAAATTAAATAATCTCTAATCTATCTATAAAATATAATTCTATGATTGTATATTTGTGTACCACTTACATGCACACAGCTACTATACAGTCTTTGGATAAGTATGTGATTATTATCTACATCGACAACACATGTAGTCCCTAGTCCCTTTCTATGCCATGCATTTACTGCAAAAATGAAAATAGTTAGTGAAAGGAAATTTCAAAAAAATTCCATTTATTATGTATCAATTATCAGTTTTTTCAAGCTTTCCAAAGTAACAAAAAGAAGAGAAAGAATATAATTTATATGCATATCTGTCTATATCTCTAAACCATGTGTGTCAAACGCAAGGCCCATGGGCCAGATGTGTCACGCGCTGGCCACACCCACCTCCAGTTTAGCAAAGGAGAAAAAGTTGCAATACATCATGTGATGACGATGTGATGATGCGAGTTTGACACCCCTGCTCTAAACAAATTTGTAATTATATGTGGGAAGAGTGAGAGGATTGGGAACCCAGAAACATGGAATGAGAGGATTTACATTTTATGAAGAAATCCAAGTATAATTTTGTCATATCCAATAGCAACATTTATTCACTTTTTTCTTCAAAAATCTATTATTCAAACAAACTTATAATAGTTTTTAAATATAAAATAAAAAGTTAAAATGTCCAATAAAAGCACAAAGAATTAAAATATTAATAATTAAACCATAAATTAAATAGAGTGACATGGCACTGCATTTGCTTGCATTTATCTGCCTCCCTGGCAACTTCTTTTCTTTTAAACATATTTAAGGTTAAAGGTCCAGTTATCTGTGACTCTAGGGGGTGGTGTTCAAATCTGTTTCTTAGCCAATGGAGCCAGCATTGTCCAAAGAATTTCCATGGTCATGTGGACAGCATGACTATATGCTGAGGTACACGGAATGCTGTTACCTTCCCAGCAAAGTGGTACCTCTTTTTCTACTCATACTTACATGCTTCCAAACTGCTACATGGGTAGGTAGGAGTTGGTGACAAATAATAAGAGCTTATCCCATTGCACAGCACTTGGGTCTCGATCCCAGGCTGTCATTTTTCCAGCTAAGGCCAGCAATTTCAGAAACCGGAATTAGGGGTGATTCAGGTTATAGTATATTGAACAGCAGGATTATGACAATGACCTCATATTCAGTATCATGGAAGATTTTTTTGTGTATTTAAAAAATGCAGCTAATGTGGTATTGCTTAACAAGTAACTGGGACAAGAGAAAGAGAGAGATAGGTGAGGGAAGATGAATAGTAGGAATACTTGCTATTTTCTTAAAGCAAAGTTTTGAGGAGTATTGGGAAGTGTCAGGACAAAGAATTTGAACAATTTCAATGCAGAAACTTCCTGGAGATTTATCTGTACCTCTGTTATTTCTATTCATCTTTAAAAGACCAGAATGGATTTCAAGCAGAGTTTTCTTCCTGTTGTGGTTCTTCAGCTGTAAAACACAATCCCTTAATATTTGTCTGATCATCTCTTTACTTAATTTTATTTCCTAAGTAAATATTGTTCTGTTTGTTCAAACTTTTCTTAAAAATGCAATTGATTGCTTATTATAAGGATGGTGTTCAGCTACTGATTTCCATTGTATTTCAATCCCTTTTATTCTTGTCCTGTTCTAATTGCTGCAAATCACCTTGCAGCTAATTTGAATGAAGAAAGGATCTATATTGTTAAAATTAATTAACTGGTATTTATAAAAATATTAATGCAGCTCTAATAAGTCTTTTCATGAGTATATCTACTGTTCAGTATTACTGGGCGGTTTGGGGGGAGGGGTTGAGTGAGGAAATACTTCGCAGCTAGGATTAAGAATGCATAGGATAAAATCTGCCCTCCAATTTCATTTTGCACAACATTTTATGGCAAATTTGAAACAATATTTTTAGGGACAGCATCTGAGAGATTCTGAGAAGAGCAATTCCCACCCAAACTTTAGATAACATTAGTAACATTGCTCCCTAGTGTATGGTGCAGGGCAATTTGGCCTTTGCTGGTTGTGAATTTAAAAAATGGAAAAATTGAAATCTGAAAGATTTTTAAGTGCTGTACAGGTATAGAGGCAAAGCAGGTCCAGATTAGGCTTTCTCTGGAGCTATTGAAAACATTGTTGTGAAAACCCAGCTTTCGGCCCCTCTGAAACCCATTATAGTCACTGAAGAGTATAAAAGCATGAAAATAGTATAAAATTATATCTTTTATACTAAAATATAAAATTAGAAGAAAAGAAAAAGAAAAGAAAAAAAGGCAGGAATAGATAGTTGGAAATCTCTAAAATTCATACAGTCCCTGAAAACATGGCCATAGCCCCAGAAATCTTCCACCAAATGTTAAAAGAGTACTATTATGGTTCTTCGCACAGTCAGCCAGATGTTCAGACTGGATTTAACATTTGTGTCTATTTATCAATTCCTTTCCAAGGATTTGGGATAGGCAGATGTGGATGATTTATGGTGTTAGAGGTATTGTTGCAGGATGTAAGGTGTTCCAAGTAAAGCTGCCTTTTGCAATTGATTGATGGTTAATTTTTCAATGCTGATGATATTCAAGTAGTCCTCCAAGACCCCTATTACTATTGGTACTACTTTTGTTTTCTTTTGCCACAGTCATTCTATTTCTATTTTACAGGTTTTTGTATTTTCTATTACTTATTATTATTTATTAAATTTGTTTAATAAATTTTTTGATAACCAATACCTTGAATTGCAACCAGAAGCAAACTGGCAGCCAGTGCAGCTCGTGGAACACCAGTGCTGCACTAGTTGTAGCTTCTGAATGCTCTTCAAAGAAGCATATTCAATTAATAATATGGAAAATAATAATGTCAACCATACTAAATTTAGCTTTTGACTGCCTACATCATTTCTTTATTGTGATCCTAACTACCTTTGGAGAATGTTCTGGCATGTCAAAAGCATGACTGATCTTGAAAATAAAAACAAAACAACAACAAAGCAACCAAAAGAGAAGAAAAATGTGTAAGTAAATAGATCTATTTGAATTTCATTCAGGTATACCAATATGTTGATAGTGTTATACAGTGTAACTGTGGCAGCAATATAAATATCACTGGCTCAAGTTCTTGGAGTCAGTCTTTCTTTTTGTACGCCTTTCACATTATAGCAAGTTCAAAGAAGAAAGAGTGGAGTTGTTTGGTTGAACTTTGACTGCATAACTCACAGCTGGGGACTGATGAGAAAATGAACAAAGGGTTACATGGGAGACCTTTCACGGAACATCCAATTGTTCCAGAAAAACTTTGGCAGCAGATTTGCTCAAGGGAAGATATTTTGCAAAACAATTTAAGCAAAGTTATTATGATGGACAGAACACATACTATACTAGCTATTGTCAGCATGTAAAATTCAACAAGTAGCTAAACAAGCCACAGGAGAGGTGTCTTTTCACTTTAGGCTCACTGTAGGGTAGGTACAACAGCTGAAATGAATATAGAGAAATATGCTGGAATTGGAAATGGCCAATATAAAAGGCATGTGAAAGTTGACACAATGTCTAAAAAGAAACAAAAAATATATATCTGCTTGTTTATGGTGTTTATAAATAATGTACTCTATGCAGAGCTATTTGAGATGATAAATAAACTCTAAAATAATAACTCAATCAAATTAAAAAAATACATCAGGGTTCATAGAGATAGCCCCTTTTTCCATCAGATTTTGATGGTTGCAGTATGCAGCAAATCTGATTCATGTTTACAAGACAAATGTTTAGAGATATTTAATATTTATTGAATCAAGTGGTGAATTTTTAGTGAAATAAGGCAGTGAACTTTCATTAGCAATAACAATAGCACTTAGACTTATATACCACTTCACAGTGCTTTTACATCCCTCTTGTAGTGGTTTACAGAGTCAGCATATTGTCCCCAACAATCTGGGTTCTCATTTTAACAACCTCAGAAGGATGGAAGGCTGAGTTAACTATGAGCCTGGTGAGAGTCAGCAGAAATAGCCTGCAGTACTGACTTCTAATCACTACACCATGATGGCTTTTAATGCAGGTTCTCAAATATTTGGGGGTTACTGAACATGTCTGACATTTTGAAAGCAGATCATAGGTGTTCAAAGTAAATGACTGTCATGGTGGTGATGGGCTATCCATTCACAAAATGGCTGCCATTGAAGTGTAGCTAGAAAAAACATAAGCATGCCAAGGTCAACTGCTGAGCTTGTTCCTTGCGACTTGTGTTTTTCAAATTTGGCAACATTAAGATGTGTGGGCTTCACCACCCAGAATTCTCCAGCCAGCAAGCTTAAATCTTAACACATCTTTTTAAACACATTTTAAAGTTACCAACTTTGAAAAAAAATCTGCTCTAACCTTCCCACCTCCCATTATCAAGTTCAACTCCCAGTGTTGCTATTTCTGATATATTTTTTTCCTGGGCAGATGGGTATGTTTATAAGAAAAATACTAGGCTGCAGCCATCATCCATTACTGTTCATTCCCCGCCCCCCAACACAAACACATATAAACATCTACTGAGCGATGTGAAACCAAAGAGCGCTCTTGGAAATAAAGGTGATTCTAAAGGCCAGTTCCTTGTTTTGTTGCAATGCGGTTCTGCAAGAGAATACTGTAACTTAAACAACAATATTTCCAAATAACACTCTCAAATCAGTGCTTGATTAATTGGGCATTTTATTACCAGAACAAAGTTTTAGGCACTATTAAAATAGAAAGAGAATGAAAAAATAATTACAGGACCAAGCACCAAGAAAGAATACTAATGAAGGGTTTAAAATGTGATTTAGGACTTAATCAATTCCTTTAAAACCTGGCAGATAATTAATTAAACCTTAAAACAGATGTCCCAAATGCATGAACTGAATCTCAGTCCCTATTTATTCATCAAATGCACTTAGCAATGTGATAGTTTTTTGGCGTTACCAGATTCCAGTGACCTTCCTATTTTGTGAAATTTCTTAGCCCACTGCTCCCTCTGTTGATCACATATGAGATCCCCATTTGAAGCTTAAAGCTTTCACTTTTAGGACTGTCATTGCAAAAATGTTGAGAGTTGGGCCAGGTCAAGAGGCTCATCCCTTTCTATAAGGACTCTTAGCTATGGAAGAGCAGGACTGAATTTATCTGCTACTTATTGACCTCTGGACTCTACTCTAGCCTCTCAAAGCCACATATTTGAAATCTCCACTATATTTTATCGTAATTATTACACCAACATATGCATTCTAATATCATACAACACTGCCTCAATTGCTAAAAATCAGAAAAGGAAAAGTCACATCTAAATATCAGAAAAGAAACCAAAATGTGCACATGTATAAATTCTGTATATACAAGCAGATAACTGATTTTAGCTACCTATATATTTGAATCTGAAATGTCTACATTTAGCACTATTAAGACTTGGAAAAGGAACAGCTGATACCTCATGAAGAAAGAAGCCTGATTTCAATATCCAGATTTAGTGCCAGAGATGAATAATAGAATCCAGCCTCTTTTTCTGTCTGAAAGCTTAATGCTGCTTGTATATATGAAGTTGTGTTCTACTGAAACAATTAAGCCAATGCTACATATAGTGTCTCTCAGTTATACCTTCCCTCCCCCCAAAAATGGGAAACTGGAATATATCTTCATCACCATCTCTGAAAATATTAATCAAACTTATAATCTTTTGAATATCAAACATTGCTTACTATGGTTTAAAGAAATTACTTTTAAAACTATTGTGGTTCTTATTTTGGCTAACCATATATTTGGGGGGGAAAGATAATTACACTATTGTAAATTATTTGTGGCTTAACAAAATAGAAGCCCGAAAGGTAATGGATCATTGTACTAAGGTTTTAAGGTCAGTGCTAAAACTGCTAATAATTAATTATTCTTCTTTGATATCTCTATCCCCTGTTAACCTTGGCATTTACTGCAATATGGAGGACATCCAGAAAAATATCTGATGTTTTGCCGAAATAGTGGTCTCGATAGCCTTCTCACATAGCTTTATAAGGTAAAATGTATCATCTGTCTCGGAGCACCTTGGAGGTTGAGACTACACCTGCTTGATCTATGTCTCCCTGTATTCATGCCCCTTCTTTTATTCTCATACCTCATGATTGAAGAAAGAGAAGGAGGGAAGCTTTTGGCATTTTGCATGATTGAGGATACTGAGAGCACAGAATCCCCATTCAACAATGCAAGTTAGTATAAGAAAACTGATAGAAATCAAAGCATTAATAGAAATTATATCACTTCCATTTTATACAACATGTTTTTTTAAATATTAACTATTACATCTAATATAGTAGATAAATAATGATGAGCAATTTCATCATTTATGCTAATGATTCAATTTCAGAGATATCCTACTGCACATATACACACACAGACCCATACACATACATACCTACACAAACCAAGGCCTTATGGCATGTGGATTAATTCAGGTTGCTTTCTAGCAACTAACCTTTTCTAGGTTCAGGAAACTATCATCTATCTTCTTATTTGCCTGCTTTACAAAATTTGAATTCCATCTGTTCAGTCTCTGATCTCTCAAGGCAGATAATCATAGCAGTGAGAGTATTATTATTTTTTTAATTTAAACTACAGAAAAATAAATCATATCTTAAGGCGCGTGATAACTTTTTAAAATACGAAGTAGAATTTGAGGCTAATTTGGTTGGAAGCCATTAAAATGGCATGGCAAATTATTGGTAGATACCTTAGAATCTTTATCCAGAATTTGAGAAAAAGTAGAGTTTCCATATTCAGTATTCATATGATATTTGGGTACTTTTGCAGCAAACTGCTTGCTTAGTTGTGGAACACTTTCTTACTGAATGATACTTTTGGCTCATTAGCTGATCCCTTAGTAAATAATATTTACATTTTCTATCATGTAAATAACTTTTACTGTTATACAAATAGAAATCTGCACATGTAACAGATGTTTGTCTCTTCTCTTGAAAACCTTGCTCTGAGCCCCCTTGATTCTCTTACAGTTTCCCCCCACCCCAAACGTCTCTAAAGACATTTTGAGGATTTGTAGGGGGAAAAAATGGAAAGCAACTGTTTCTCATTTCACTAACTGTATACAAGTTCTGAAAAATCTATATTTGTCTATCTTTCTGTCTGTGTGTCTATGTGTCTGTCTGTCTATCATCCATCTATTTATCTTTGGAAAACCAAATAGATTGACTTCATAGGTCCCTTTGATATCAATGTGAAACATTAGTTATCCTGATTAGGATCTTATTGTTTTAAATTGGATGTGCACCTCACATAAACTGGATTTATAAAAATAAATACTACAATTTTAAAATTGAGAGACCTGAGGAAATGATTAAATATTAATGCATTTATAATTCTGGTGGATTATTTAAAAGTTTTTAAAGTATGACAGGTTGCTGCGAGATAATTGAGATTAGTACATAGAGGTAGTTCTCATTTAATAATTATTCATTTAACAACAAATCATTTAATAACTATTTAAAATTATAACAACCTAGAAACATGCCAGTGTGACTGCATTTCAGACACTTGGTAACTATCTCACATTTATGACCAGTTGCAGCATCCTATGGTTAAGTGCCTGCAATTTGTGACATTTTTATGGGTTTCTAGCAAAAAAGTCCCATTTGAGACAGATATAGATTGATAGTTATTTATTAAATACCAGCAAGCATCAAAAACATCAACTGGCAAAAATGGGATAAAATGCAAGTAAAAACAAAGAGAGTGAGATTGAATAATTGATAATTAATATTATCTACATGGATAATATCTATATATATCCTTCCTCTCCTCTAAAGAAACAATTGGGTAGATAAGAATGTGGCATCAAACACTCTCCTTCTCATCAGTTCTGTGCACCCATCCGTGAAGTCTAATGGGTTGTATTTCCATGCACTGTTTCATCCTCCAAGTCCCAGTGTTGAAAATGTGGTCCCTGAGCAGCAGCTTAGGAAGTGAAATCTGCATCACTTGGGCCACACAATACTTCAATTTTATTTGCTCCTGGTAGTAATGGCAAAGTGTATTTCCTTCACATAGTGAAGTTTAATATTTATGTGATTCATATTGGATCTGGAGTTCTTTGTCTTTGCAATTCTTATGCATTGTCCTCCAATAATGACATTGAGATTGGTTCTTTTATTTTAAAGTCTTGTGGTAATTTGTGCAGCCATGCAAATTCCCTCCACTTTTTTCCTTTTTTATTTCACTTCCAAGATAGTGGCTAATATCTCCAAGAGGTTTTACTCCACTTCTTTATTTAAATTGCATATTATCTCAAAGTTCTCTCTTTTGTCCTCTGCACATACCATTAAATCATTAACCAAACAAAAAATGTACAGAGGTCCTTTTTTTTATACTGTTGTATGTAAGCCTGGGTCAGCATTTACTTGTTCAAAATCTATGTTTTGCAATATTTAATTTAATTTAATCAGACTGCGTTTTAGCTGCTTGCGTAAGCACATACATGGATTCTTGCAATTTACACATCTATTCCTCCCTCCCCCGCCGGCTCTTCAAAATCTAATGTAAATCTTTTCTTTCATATCACCATGCAGAACTGCTATCCTGATATCTAAGTATTTCACATGCAATTTTCCGAATGCTGCTATATGTAATAAAATTCCGATTCTTGCATGTTAACTATACAAAAAAAGTCATAACCCTAGTCTTATTTTGTGGATTGCCCTTTGTTTCTAACCTAGCTTGTTGGTATTGCACATTTCCATGAACATTATGATATGTTTTGAAAATCCAGTTATAGCCTATGGCTTGCTTGCCCCTTGTTAGTTATATTAGAATCCAAGTTTTGTTTTTGGGCAAGGATTCCATATCCTCCTGTGCAGCTTCCTTCAATTTCTGTGCTTTGGGTGCAAGCAATCTCTGTATTTCTTCCATGAATTGGAATCAGGCACATTCCTTATTGTAACTGTACATCAAAGACTCTTGATTAGATCTTTGAAATTTTCTTAACTCTGGCTCTAGTTCTGATTATGTGTCAGCAGCCATTTTTGAATCTGATCCTATTTCAAATTCCTCAGACTGGTTTTCTTTGGACAATGCCAGATAATTTTCATTACTGTTGTTATAATTTGATGCTTTCTTTTGAAGCTTCCTAGGTAGATCTAGGTGCCAAAATAAAGTTAGGCTGGTTTGCACTAGAATCTAGATGTCGCAGCTCATGTAGATTCTCCTTCTCTTCTCCTTTTCTTTCTCCTTCTCCTCCCTCTCCCCGTCGTCCCCATCTTCTTCCACCTCTTTCTCCTCTTCCTCCTTTTATTTTAGTTCTTAAGTCCAAAACCTTTCAGCCTTTTGTTCCTATCTGATAACTCAGCATTATGCCTAATTAGGTTCTGCAATTTAATTTATTCCTTTCTCCTTTAGGGATTCATGCATAAGCCTTTAGGTGTGGAAAACTGGGGTGGCTCCCGTTCCATAATACATACATGATCTTTATCTTCACCTTTTGTTGGTAAATTGTTTGCCGATAAACAGTTGTGCTAAGTGCTTCTCCTCCAAAATCACTGAGTAATCTCCATCAATCTTATCATTGCTTAGCAGGCTTTGATTCTTTCTTTCTAAAACCCCATTTTGTTCAGGGTTATAACTAATTCTTCCCTACTCACCCCATATTTTATGACTTTTTTAAAAAAAAAATTGCAAACATTCTTTCCTATTATTCTACCAGATGGCAAAATTATGTCTTCCCTCTCTCTCCCTTCTCACACATCACAAGCTATGTTCACTATCCTAGACATTATGAATCAGCCAATGATAGTCTAACACTATCACCATTCTGATTTGAGAATAAATTGGTTAATTACTTACTTGAATACTTCTGCTATTTCCTTTCCTTTCTGCTACAGTAATTTTCCTTAACTATAGAGTCAATGATGTGGCATTACAGCATATTACAATATGTATAATAACATAAGAAACCAAGCTATGCTTTATTAAGTGCGGTCCATAGGGCCAGGCACCAAGCAAGGTCAGTATGCTAAATCTTGAGGCTTCCCTTGTCAAATACAAGAGCTAAAAGCAAGTGCAGGCATTTAAGGATACAAATAACTTATAAGTAGTTTTTTATTATTATTATGAGCAAACTAATATTGGGAAAGATTTCCAGTGCTTAATTTGTACAAAATGCTACCTGTATCACAATGAAGGCTCAAATTCTGGCTCCTTTTTCTGCACAGTGCAGTGGGCTTGAGGGTTTCCTTTTAGGCCAGAAGGAATTGTTTCCATCTGTATTGCTTATGGACTAGACTGTATTTAAGCTGTTTTCTCCTGACCTTGCCTGTGGTCATGTTTCATATTATATACACCCAAAGAGTTTTGCTTGGATCTAAAGTAGAAGAGAAGTGCTTCCTTCTGAGCCAATTTTCCAATTTCCTGTCTTTATTTGCACTTCCCATCAGAGAGACATTTAGTGTATTCCACAAAATTGGTGAACAACATAATGTTTAATGTAATTTATTATTACAAAAATATAAACAAGTGTTAGGGTGGCTTATATCAGTCTGTAAATCCATCTACTGGCACTAGACTTTCCATATAGAGGGCCTGAGTTATTACAGGGTCTTCGCTTGGCATTGCCAAGTGCTATAACTTCAAATCCACTAAGATTTATACTGATTTATCCTTCCGAGAGCCTAAACACTTTCTCATAAAGCTGCACATCAGTTTTGTGGTGCTAGCTAGCAGGCCACTTGTCGTTCTTTGATTTATCACTCAAGGGATCCAATGCTCTCCCCTAATCTGACTGGAATACAATTCATTCACTATTTAGAGAGTAACACTATAAACCCACTTTTGGGTGTCTGACTTCAAACAATCCATTCTTTTGCTTTGGGTTCTGCATGTTAAGTAAGCCTTTTACTTAGAAGTGAATGATGAAAATAAATACACAACTCTCGATAATCCTAATACATAATTATTCTGTATTATAAAGGGAGTATGGTTAATCTTTTACAATTTTTTTTAGAATCATTTCATAAAAAATGTAAAAAGTAATAAACCAATGGATGTTGCAGAACATATGTTGATATAATAATTATTATTTACCAGCTTTTTCTGACAAGGGCTTTTTATTGTTTCACCTGTAACAATAAAATGAAATAGTTATAGGGTCTGTTTTTTTGTACTTCAACCCCAAGGAAGAATATTCTTATTCAATTTCTACTTACCCCCACAATTATTTAAACGTTTAGGAAAAGGAGATTTTTCTAAATCTATTCTTATTATTTGCAGCAATGTAGGCTTGAATTTTATACACATACCCAAGAGACAATGGCTAGAAAATAACTAGTTTCTAAGCAAACTTGCACAGAGTCCTATGCAAGATTTTAGGTTACTTTCATAAAGAAGGGATCAATAGCTAGCAGACAGAGGTCAATTACATCTTAAACCAACTTTTGATATCTGTAGCAAAGCATATCTTAATATTTATATTAATTTTTATTCTTTAGTTATGGAACTTCCATTCATTTTCTGATGAGATGAATAAATAAGAAAGCTGAGCCAAAAATGTAACTTCTCTGGCCTATTCTTAAGCTACATATATTAGGGTGAAGAGATAGCAGAGATTTCCACAACAGATAGGAAATATTTTGAAAATCATTCAGGCTGGATTAACATGACAAGCAGCAGTTCATTGCTTATAAGTCTTGTTAGTAAATTAAAATGGAGAGAGAGAGAGAGAGAAACATCAGTTGGTTATGGCAAGTATCAAAGTACTGGTTTTGTAAAACACTAATGCTTTGAGTCCTGTACATCTATGGCCCTTCCTCCCTACGCCACGTGAGACTGCTTTTTCAAAAGGCAACTGGACTTTCTGTTTTTGCTTGAAGACATTTGCTTCTCATCCAAGTCGCTTTTTCAGTTCTGAAGAAGCTTTTTTGATGATAAGCGAAACATCTTCAAGAAAAACAAAGAAAATCTAGTTGCTTTTTGAAAAAGCACTTTGTGACTACCATGACTAAGAATCTCCATAGACACCACCTGAGATTTAATCACATTTTCAATACTTGCTTTCAAATCTACTATTCAGTACATGTTACTGCTTTGCATGCTAATTCTTCAGCTCCTCATGATCGTTCCTTTCCTAGAAATACGTATTTCCCAATTTAAAGAAACACAGTACATATATTGGCTCTGCTATGTATGCAACATTTTAGAAAATGTTTTCCATTCCAATGACTATTTGTGCATATGGATATATGCAGCTTAGCATATGCTTGTTAATACACAGAAACAAATGATTTGGTGGTTCCTTCATTGCATAGAACACTGTGTATGTTGCTTCTCTGCAGAATATTGCAGAGCAAATAAAACAATACAAAATATAACTTTTTTTTAGATTAATCAGAATCAACATTCTTCTCTTTTTTCTCTCTTCTCTTCCTCTCATGTTCTGTTTTGTAAATTTTTCCTGTTCAGGTCTTTCTTTAGGGGAAAGTTTAAGCACCAAAAAGAATATAAAACATTCTCCATTATTAATTACATATTATTTCTCTCCTCTTCTTAAAGCAAGATTAGATAAAATCTTACTTCAGAGAAGGACTAGTGGAAATTTGGAACCACCTTCCAGAGGAGGTAGTGAGTCAGTCATCAGTAAGTAAATTTAAATATGATTGGGATAAACGTATGTCCATCATCAGACAAAATTTATAAGATAAAATAAATAAAGACAAGAACTAAAAATAATAAAGTATAAATAAATTAAAAACAAAAGAAAACAAAAATCCTTGAAAAACAGACTTAATGGACCACTAGCTTCTACCACACGTTTTCTATGTTTCTATTACCCTATAGATACTTAGCTTCCAAATGTAAGTGGATGCATTGCTTATACTGAAAAAGATTGGCTGCTACTTTATATAGATATATACAATGGAACTATTTTATTAGAGTTTTATATCTGACCTTTAAAAAATGAAATAGGTCTGAAAGATGGCTTACAATGTGCTCTTGTTGTTTTTGTGGCAACGAAATGGCATATCACTAAACCAAACATTTTAATAAAATGGATTCTGATCTGCTTATGCCTTTAACATACTACACCTATGCTGCAAAAGTCCAGGCTATCACTACTGTGGTAGCAAAGGCATCCTGGAAGCTCTCTTTGCTGCACTCTAATATAAACATTTCCAGTATTTCAAGAAAGTACAAATTCTTAAGTAGTGATTAGTGGATAGAAACTTAGAAGGGAAAGAGTTATTGCAAATTCCTCCTGATGTTTTTTATGGTTCCCCTCCCCACTTTTGGTATCTTATTTTTCCATTGGAAAGTGTAAAAGGACTATAAGTTTCATTTTTAAAAATGCAAATCCTTCACAAATTTGAATTGCCAACTCCTATGTAAATGGAATGTGAAATTTGTGGTTTTCTAATTACACCTTATAGCAACCTTACCATTGGCATGGTGAATAAAGTTGCTGGAAGCTTTAGTTCAGCAACAACTGATAGACTACATGTTCCTTATCCAATGGGTTAAATAGAATGTCTAACTATTGTGTTCCACTGTTCAAAAACATAATGCTGCAGCAGTTAAAATAAATTAAAATACAGTTTGAGGCAAATACTAACATAGCAGATAAAGGTTGCAAGGAAGAAGCAAGTTAGCTAATTTAAAGGAATGTGAGTCTGCAGGATCAAAGAATTACACCCCAAATATTAAAGTAATCAGTAGAAACAATTGTGCAACCACAATCTTTCAGAACTCATGGGGTGAAAACAAGTGAAATCATAAAAGACAGAAACATCTGGATCCATGCACTTTCTAAATAATTCACAAGTTTCTGGAGGGACTGTTTTTTATTTGCAATTAACAAATACATAACCCAGATATTTGCTATTTCTCTGTGTTTGACTAGACTAGAGTAAGCTTATGTCTTCAAATATTATATGAGCAAATAATTGGTATCTGACTTGCTTCTTTTGATAGAAAGTAGCAGCATGAGCAGCTCCCAATGTAGCATAAGAATATGATTTAGAAATGTCATCAACTAAGGCCTTTGATAAATTTCATCTGCAGATTCAGTTTATAAGCTTGGCTTCCCTTGTATTCTTGTCACATGCTTATGTCTGCATTTTGTATTCTGACAGTGGAGCAGAGTTTATCAGCAACAGTTCATTCGTAAATGTAACCTTTCAAGATCCAATATTTGTTCATTTTGCTACTGACTCATTTCCACCCTCCCTTCTTTTCCATTCTCTGCTACTTTCTGGGTTACATAGTATAAAATGAAAGCCAAGAAAATTGGGTCTTATTACACAGTCAAGAAAACTGACGTTATTGCTTTTAAAGTGATCATAATCTTTTCAAGAACTGCAGAGGGACCCAAGTTCCTGGCTTTGTAGTGGAAAAAATGTCAATGGATTAGTGTGACATTTCTTTAGAAAACATGTCTAAAGGTTTTTGTTCTAGCTGAGGTTCAGAATGCTATTTTTGATGTTGATCTCAATCCTCTGTGTGTCAAAGTGAACATATTCTAGTGCTCTTCCAAAAATTGCATTATTATAAGTACTAAGTACTTTCATGGTGAAGCACTGGGATGAAGAGGAATATTTACCCCAGGAAACTCCATAAATCTTAATGCAATCTAGACTTAACAATGTATTTGGTACCCATTTAAAGTAAAAAAAATCAAATGCTGAACACTTACTAGAATATTTATGTTTATAATTTTTTGTATGCTGCTTTATATTAACTTCTAATGTTATATTGGACCACCTGAAGCATTTCAATTATTGCTGAAGGTTTTTCTCCTTCTCTGCTGTGTCCTTGGGGAAGAGAAAATGGAACAGGAGCAAAAACCAGAAGAACAGAGGTTAATGTGTTTTGGTTGAGAGGCACTTAAATCTAGCAGAATTTTGCTTCTGCTACTCACAGGGAACTCTTTGCTTTTTCCTCACCATTGCACCATAAAATTGCTTTGTGGAACATCATTTTATACCGATACACTGTAGAACTGGCTAGAATAGCTTTAGATGTTCATAAGGGTTGGAGATATTGTATCCTTACTTAACAAGCATACAGTAGTGGTTCTACAAATGACTGTCCAGGTGACCTGTGCCACTCTACGAAGTGATAAATTGGCCTTGATCAATGCATACTAAGTGTTGGGCTCCAGTGTACATTTTAAATATTTTCATGTAATAGTTAAGACAGCTACCCTATTGCAGTTATCCATCAGAATGGATGGATTGGGAACTGCTGGTTGTAAAACCTGATATTTACACATAGGACTATTGATGCTGCTAAATAATTTGGCCCCTACTATCTAACTGCTTGCTAAAAATATAAACAAGAAAAAAACAAGAACAGAATATTCCAGGAAAAGAAAATAGGAAAACCTAAAATCTAAATAAAGGAACAAACTCTAAATCAGCGAAGACATGGCTTAAATGCAATATCCAACCCTTACCATTTCTAGGAATAGAAATATCATCAGTAATCAGTCATCTGCACCTCCTCTATCATATACTTGGTGTATACATTAAGATCAACTGTCTGCAACCTTTGTTTCTACATGATTTCAAATAGCCTTCCCTAATCTTGGAGCCATCCATACATGTAGATCCCAGTTTCCACAATACTCAGCATTTGCCATGCTGCTACTAAAAGAGTTGGAGTCCAGGGAAATGCTGATTGAGGACCTTTGAAAATCAGGGTTTTACAGAGCAGCTCCATAAGCAGCAGAACATTCTCTGGCAGACAGTCAGCTTCCATACCTGAACATTAAAAGGCAGTAACAGAAGGTGCCAGAGATATACACATGTTCCTTCTCCATTTGATTGCTTGTATACTGTACATTGTTCTGCAGTGCCTGAAGAAAGCTATCATCTGAAATGAGGCAGAATCTCAGGGGCATTTTTTAAACTGAATAATATGCTGCCAGGAAATCACTAAAGCTTCTCTCCTTGTCTCAAATTTCTATCACAGTAGCAAAAATATCAGAAAGAGGTGACTAAAAAATAAAAGGGAAGGAGAGAAAAGAAAGCCACAATTTCAAAAAGTTTCCTGCAGTGCCCATAGACAATTGTCACCATAAACTGTGTGACATATGGCATTTTAGGATAATACACACAATATAATTTTCTGCCATCAGTATGGTTGCTTTTCTCCATAGTGACTCCTTACTTGTGGCGAATGAATTCTCTGGTCTATTTGCCTTGAGTAAAAGCTGCAGTTTTGCCTCCCGTATGTGCTAAGTAAATTAATTAAAACCAATGAATCATTTTCTTTTTGTCTGGGCTGCAAAAAAAAGCTTGCAGATCCCCAAAACAGCCTATAACAATAGCTGTTTAAGGATATCCCTCTTGTTGTTTTTCTGAAAGCTGTTGAAATAAAATTAAAAGACTAAATTAATTTGTAGTGCAAGATTTCTTGTCAGTCTGGCCTGAGATGATTTTTCTTCTGGCAAACAGAATATATGAAACGTTCATTGGAAGAAAGCTGTTTGGAGATTTAGTGCCATATTTTCTAACTACCCTTGGTTTTCTGTATGCTCTGTTCCAATAAGTATGTAAGTATGGGTGGGTAGGTGTGTGTGTGTGCATGTGTTCCTATGATTAGCTCCCTGTAGGAACAGAGCTATGAATCTTTCCTCAGCCGATGCTTATGATTAAGGTGGACTGTGCAGGCTTAGCAAAACAGAACAGCTCTAACTCTGACATATTGAACAGGAAGCATTAATTTGCATGAAAATGAGAATACCCTGCTGGCTGCTGTGCATGGATCAACTAAATATTTGGGGCATTTTGTTCTCATTAAATGTATGCAGACACAAGATGTGCAGTCTTGTGAATGTGAATGTGAATGGTTTGGCATCTGAGAAAGGCATGGGGATAGACCAAGGAGAGATTTTGTTTCTTTTTGTGAATAATTTGGAAGAAAAATAATACAATACCAGAACAACTAAGTGGTCTTCTCATATTGATGCTTCTTAGTCAGTGATGGCACAAACAGCAACAACAACTTTACTCTGATTGGATCCCAGTCTTCTCAGTCTATGACAAACTCCTCATATTTATTTGCTTGCACATGTCATTTGGCTTTGCCAATATTAGAGAAACTGAACTGTGATATTAAAAACTTACATGATGTTGTGAATAGACAAGAAAGATGTGCAGTTCTCTATTCATATACTTGTAACTATCTCTTCTTTACCTTCTAGGTATAGTCTCTTGTGGCCTTGGCTTCTGAGCTGTTACTATCACTCATTGTTCTGTTGAAAATTCTGTCACTTATACTTCATTCATTCACTATTACCTTCAGGCATCTCTCTGACACATGCCTTCCATTTCTATTTTCAGTGGGTGGGGAGAAATGTTTGATGGATATACTTGGGGGTGCTTTAAATGGAGAGCCTATTATTCTATGTTCTAAGAGAAACAGGAATTCAAGGTCTTAGGAGGTAATGATATACTTAGGTGGTAATGAATACGCAGCACACAGTGTTTTCCTTTACTTATAAAAGTTTTATTGGATATAGTTTGCTTAAATGTTACATATACTTCACTATGGTCTTGACTACCTAGAAAGTGATCACATTTTCAAGGCATCTGGGAGAAATGTCTATGGAGATTCTCAATAATCCATATTACGGTTGTCCCAAAAGGCAACTGGATTTTCTTGGGTTTTTTTTCTTTGAAAACCTTTTG